>CAUYLG010063550.1:0-23658 GCA_963573385.1 Cacajao melanocephalus
GCATTCTAGCCTGGGCAATAGAACAAGAATCCCGTTCTCTCTCCCTCTTTCTCTTCCTCTTTCTCTCTTACATTCTTTTTTTTCTTTCTTTCACTCTCACTTTCTTTCCTCTCTTTTTCTTTCTTTCAAAAAAAAAAAAAATGTGTGCTCTGGCTGCTCCACCAACCGGTCATTTCCCTGATTCCTCTATCTCCCTCTCCTAAGACCTCTCAATTAATTGAGACACAACAATATTAAAATCAGTTCAATTAATAACCCTACAATTGTCTCTAGGTCTTCAAGTGAAATGAAGAGTCACAGGTCTCTCACTTTAAATCAATAGCTAGAAATAATTGTTCTTAGCGAGGAAGGCATGCTGAAAGCCAAGACAGGCTGAAAGCTAGGCCTCTTGCACCAAATAAGTAGTCAAATTGTGAATGCAAAGAGGCAAAACACTTGAAGGAAATTAGAACACACAAATGGCAAGGAAGCAAAACAGCCTTATTGCTGATATGGAGAAAGTTTGAGTGGTCTATATAGAGATCAAAGCAGCCACAATATTCCCTTAAGCCAAAGCCTAGCCTAGAACAAGATCTTAACTCTCTTCAATTCTTTGAAGGCTGAGGTAGGTGAAGAAGTTTCAGAAGAAAAGTTTGAAGCTAGCATAGGGTAGTTAATGAGGTTTAAGGAAAGAAGTCATCACTGTAACATGTAAGGTGAAGCACCAAGTGCTTTAGTTAAAGATGAAAAGCGACAGCAAGTTATTCAGAAGATGTAGCTCAAATAATAGATAAGGATGACTACTAAACAATAGATTTTTCATGTAGATGCTGATAGAAGATGCCAGCTAGGACTTTCATAGCTAGGGAGGTGAAGTCAAAGCCTGGCTTTAAAGGGTCAAAGGACAGGCTGACTGCTTTGTTAGGGTCTAATGCAATGTGACTTGAGGTGAAAGCCAGTGCTTATTTACCATTCTGAAAATCATAGAGCCCTTAAGAATTAGGCTAAATCTGCTCTGCCTACGCCTCTATAAATAAAACTACAAAGCCTAGATAATGGCACATCTGTTTACATCATGGTTTACTAAATATTTTAAACCCAGTATTGAGACCTACTGCTTAGAAAAAAGAAATCACCTTGTACATCTCCATCAGGGCTCTTGGTGACCCAAGATGGAGATGTACAGGTGATTAAAATTGTACAAGGTGATTAAAATTGTTTTCATGCCTGCTAACACAGGTGATTAAAATTGTTTTCATGCCTGCTAACACAGGTAATTTCATGCCTGTACAAGGTAGTTAAAATTATACAAGGTGATTAAAATTGTACAAGGTGATTCTAATTATTTTCATGCCTGCTAACACAACATCCATTCGCAGTCCATGTCTGGACCATGGAGTCATCTCAATTCTCAGGCCTTATTATTTAAGAAACACATTTTATAAGGCTATAGCCGCCACAGATAGTGATTCTTCTGATTGATCTGAGCAAAGTAAATTGATATCCTTCAGGAAAGGATCACCATTCTACATGCCATGAAGAACATTTGTGAGTCATGGGATGAGGTCAAAATATTGATATAAACAGGAGTTTGGAAGAAGTTTATTCCAATCCTCATGAATGACTTTGAGGGATACAAACCTTCAGTGGTATAAGTAACTACAGATGTGGTGGAAATAGCAAGAAACCTAGAAATGAAGCTTGAAGATTACTGTTGCAATCTCATGATAAAATGTGAACAGAGAAGTTACTACTTATGGATGAACAAAGAAAGTAATTTCATAGGATGGAATATACTACTGCAAAGATACTGTGTAGACTGTTGAAAAGACAACAAGAGATTAATAATATTACATAAACTTAGTTGATAAAGCAGCAGCAGAGTTTGAGAGGACTGACTCAAATTTTGAAAAATGTTCTACTGTGGATAAAATGCTATCAAACAGCCTTGCTTGCTATAAACATTTTATAAAAGGAAGAGTCAACTGATATATCAAACTTCATTGATGAATTTGTTGAATCATGCTAAAGAATTCAACCTCCCCAAACTTTCAGCAACTACCACCCTGATCAGTCAGCAGCTGTCAAGATTGAGGCAAGACTCTTCACTAGTAAAAAGATTCTGATATGCTAAAGGCTTAGATGATTGTTAGCATTTTTTTAGCAATAAAATATTTTTAAATTAAAGTATGTGCATTGGGCCATTACAGTGGCTCATGCCTGTAATCCCAGCACTTTGGGAGGCTGAGGTGGATAGATCGCTTGAGCCCAGGAGTTCGGGACCAGCCTGAAAGTTTGACTCTATCTCTCCAGAAAAATACAAAAATTAGCAAGGCCTGGTGACACACACCTGTGGTGCCAGCTAATCAGGAGGTTGAAGTGAGAGGATCGTTTCAGTCCAGGAGGTTGAGGCTGCAGTGAGCTGCAATCACGGCATTGCCACTCCAGCCTGGGGTACAGAGTGAGATGCTATCTCAGAAAAAGAAAAAAAAAGGTATGTACATTTTTAAAAGACATAATGCTATTGTACTTTTAATAGACTATAGTATAGTACAAGCCTAACTTTTATATGCATGGGGAAACATAAAAATTCACATTACTTGCTTTACTATGATATATACTTTATTGAGGTAGTCTGGAATGGAAACTGCAATATCTCCAAGGTATGTCTGCATCAGGAATGATTGTTTTACTTTGACCAAATGACAGTTTCTTTAGAATGAAAATATGATAGAGGAAAGAGAAAGTTTCCTCACCAACAAAATCAGCTGAATTAATCTGGTGACTAACATGATGGCAGATATTGCATGCAGCCAGAGAACCCTAAGTTTCCAGGACAAACAGTGGGATGCCAAGATTAAGTTAACCCCAAATAAATGCATAAGAAAATATATTCATTCTTTCTAACACTTCAGTGGGACTAGGAAAATCATCTCAAGAGCTGAACTTTTAAAGCTATTTTAGATAGACATATTTAATAGCATAAAGTTTTTAAATCTTACATATGTAATGACAAGTTCTTTTATAACTCTAAATATCACACACAAAAGTAGCAGGTATGAAGTGTGTTTTGGGTAAGAAAAATATCAAACTTCTAGGAAAGACCCTTTTGGGGAAAAGTCCTATACTAAAAGAGTCCCAGACAATATACTCATCATGACACATTCCTTCAGAGCTAAAAAACAGCTTACACAAAATTCCAGATATCAACAAGTACAAACACTACCAAAGAAAAAGTGTTCCATGTCAATATATTTTATAGCTGTGTGTTTATGTATACATTTCATGGACTAGATTGATCAAAATATGAGGCTGTCTTCCCTCTTGTTTTCCAGCTGTCCCTGAAAGCCACTTCACTGCCAACTATAATCCTTGTCCCCTTTTTATTTAAATGTCATCAAGAATCTGAAGTAGTAAAATTGAATGGAAATTTCAACGGTGGGCCAATTTTCCTTTCTTATGAGCTATGAAGATAAATGTACACACAGAGGTAAAGAATATAAGCTTTGTCCAAGATGTACACTAGGCAGAATAAAGAAATGTCTTTCTTTTCTTAGAAGGGAAGTGAAGATTTATGAGGAGGTAGCATATTGGGCAGCCTTCTGAATATCTTATAATTTTTTTGTGACATGATCTTCCCCTAGTGGGCTTCATCATTCAGGCTTCTCTCTTCTCACTGGATTCTGAGCCTGCTTATAAGCCTTCTGACGAATCCATCCTCTGCAAGCTATGGGGACTGCCTGCATTCTTGCCTATGAAACTGCAACTAACTAGACTGTAGAGAAATTATATTTTACATGGGATTCAATTCAAATTCCAATGCATTTGGGCAAAGGATTTAGCGTATTACATAAATTTGGTTGACAAAGCAGTGGCAGGGTTTGAGGACTGACTTCAATTTTCAAAGAAGTTCTATTCTAGGCAAAATGCTGTCAAACAGCATTGCATGCTATAGAGAAATCTGCCACTGACAAGGAACGAATGCTAGGCACTGTACTGTAGGCATTTGCAACTATTATCTCATTTAATCCTCAAAACTTGCATTAAAGTTTTTTTCCACATTTCATCTGGGTGATAAAATAATATGCATAATAAACCCGTGACACGTGTTTACCTATGTAACAAACCTTCACAAGTACCATCAAACCTAAGAGTTAAAGAAAAAAAAGAAGAAAACTGAGATTCAAAGAAGGGGAGTAATCCTGTACCCAAGGCTCAGAACCAGATCAGTAGCAGAGCTAGGACTTGGACTTGGATTTTAGACATTAACAGAGGCAAGAACAGATGAACACATTGTCTGATGGAACCGTCAAACTTCTTCTTTGCATTTGCTGAGGAAAAGAAAAATGACGGAGGAGAAAAAGAGAGATACAATTTCAGAAGAGAGAGACAGGTCATAATCGATCATAAGCTTTCTTAGAGAACTGAGCTTTTACCAGTAGTAGCTGGTGGCTACTGGGCTACTACAGGTAACCCATCTTAGTTCACTTGAGCCCCTTACCACCTCCTAAACACATTTCTCTGTTCCCCAAATACTAGCTTTCATTTAAAACTGACAGTGCAACATGCCCACAATTTTTTTGGTAAGTTCAAATGAAAAAATATGTATCTTCAGTCGCGCTTGCTACACAGAATATTATTCAAATCTCTTGCTATACTTTTGTTTTCTGAAATTTCTCTGATGATGAGTATCAAATAAATAATCCTAGAGATGTAACAAGTCAAGTGTTATCTATTACCCTAGATGCCATGCTCCTGTAAGGAATTATAATGGCTACAGTAAAACCTTTAAAATAAATTAAATGTTCAACATCAACCTCCATGGTGACAACAAAAGAGCCAACTATTTACACTTGGAATTTTGATCTCTGGTTAAAAAGAAAATATAGGACAAACAAAAACCAGAAAGTTAGTGCATCACTATATGAGGATTGGCCTTGTGTCTCCTGTTAGATGAGAGATAAGGCAATGCTCTTTGGCAACATATGGTGAGTCATTTAAGTATATTATGTAGATTTGGAGTAGAGATATTAAAACAGCATTTTCAAAAGAATAATTCAAGAACTATGACTGAAGAACCATTGTGAAAAAAAACCAGAAAAGCGCAACTTAAAATACAAAGACAGCATAATCTTATATAAATAAATACTTTTATGTCCTTCAATTGAGCTACCCAATTGTTGTGAGAACAAAGCAAATACTGGAGGTAAAAATTCATGCAATCATTCTGGCTGGTCTCCTTTGCAGAGGTACTCAGGTATGTGATCTGGTAGATTGCCTGCTATAAGTTTAATAGCAGGGCTATAGATTTAAAAATATATTTATAAGATAGTTCACATTTAATTTTATTTCTGGTGAGATTAATGTGCCACAAAGTTGGATTAACTAAAATGCTCTGGGAAATAATTTTCTTGGTGAATCAATGTTTATAGTTCATTTGCTTACAAGGTTTACATAGAAATCTTTATGAGACCAAAGAAGATTCAGTAAAAAGCACCCATAAATTGACTCACATGGGAAAAAAAAAAAAAACTAAACTAAATTGTCAGTGTTTTTCTGCCTAAATTACAGAGTAAGGATTTGAATGTATTAGCCACAATGTAATTGGCCCAACCTTTCCTGGCTGCTCTTTCCCTACTTCAAAGTAGAGAGCAAGCACTGGAAGAGGCAGGCAGAACGCAGCTCCCACGGACGCACTAGCTGTACATACTATTTCAGGGATGCAAAGAAAGGTTAATGCAATCCATCCAAAAAGAGAGATCTGAGTGACTCCAGATTAATTAATCACAGCAGGAGGAAGCTGAGTTGCCAGAAATGTTACTAAGTTGCCCCCTGCAGAATGGATTAAGAGTGACTCCCTTCCTTGGGAATGAAACAGAGACGTGATTCCAAATGCCACACTTTGGATTAATCAATAATTCTATTGTCATATCATTTACAATAAATGTGTTTATTCAGCTGGCATAGACAGAGCACTCAATTTATTATCTCTGAGCTGTTTGAAGTTATATATACACTGCAAGCATGCATTTATATATGCTGAATCCATCTGCAGCTTCTCTTTTTCTGGTAGGAAGAGTTCACACAGCTTACCAAGGAGGGCCTGACCAGATCATAAATCAAGGTGAAGCAATTTCTGATAACTGAATATGAGTTTCCTCTAAAGCTTTTTATGTGACGAAAAGCTGAGAAGCTCTGTGACTAGCACAAAGAAAAACCCATCACGATTTTTTTTCCCCAACAACTGCTAGCCTCTTTGTTCTAGAATGTACAACCATAATCTGTAGGCTCTTCTTGGCACTTTAACTCACATTTGCCCTTATACCCAGGAAGGCCTCTGCAGCTTAACTTTCTCTCTAGTCACTGCTTTCTTCATATCTGGTATTAGCTGAGCAAAGTGAGTTACTACCAACTTTTGACTTTTCCCCCCAAGATTGTTTTCAATTTGTTCAGAAGTAGAGAAACTTAAGATATATTTTTGGGGGAATATATTTTGTGGGGGAAACTTGCAACATTTGAGAGCAAGGAAAAAACCTTTAACGTCTACCATGCTACAGACTAAAGAATGGAGACCAGAAAGACCTCGCTAACTCCTTCCTCCTTCAGTAACTGTCCATGGTGCTGCAACCCAGGAAGACATCGTTTCTTAGCAGTTGGTGCCACACAAATCAGACCCAACCTCAGCGACTCACTAGTTAAGATTGCTATTTGACTTCTGTCCTCACAGAGGTGCCGAGGGAAAGGAGAAAGGAAAATTCTGGCGTCATCAACAAATGGTTGAACTCACACAGTCTTCGTCTTGGCGAGGATTTTCATCATCAGCTATAGAACTAGAAATAAAATGTCATCAGGGAACTAAACTGGATGTAAACAAATTTGCAATGTTTCAGCAAGTTAGAGTTCAAAGCACTGCCTCTCAGAAACAACAGTGATTACAACTGGGAAGTGAATCTTGATGTATACCGATGTTTTAAGTGCAGTGTTTGTTTCATTACGCTTTGCGTATGAGAAGAAATCTTCCTAAAAGGGTCTTCTAACAATATAAAAATCACATATGTGCCAGAAAGAATGCCGACCTGAAAACCAAGTTTGCCTCTAAGCAGATAATGCCACGTTCACATGATTATACAACTGAAAAAAACAGATTAAGAAAAAGTGTTAAAGAGTTTTCTTTTACTGCAGCAAAAGCTTTTCAAAGAGAAGATAAACTTACAGAGCTATTACAAATGTTGTAAAAAGACTAAGAAAGCCTGGTAAATAAGAAAGTTTTAAAATACTGCTCACATAAAAATAAATGTTACTGTCCATTGTTGCTCTGGGTGGCAATAGGCCTGGCATAAGGAATACTTAAGACACTGGAGGGAAAAAAAGGCAGTGACTGTGATTCCAATCCAAACACCATATTGTTCACAACAGACAGTAATTTGCCTTCTAACTTCTCTCTCTCTGTCTCTGAGCATAGTCCCTTAGTAACCACATTCATATAATTTGTTTTTTCATTTAAAATTCTACTAGAACTTAAAAGTTTATTAAAGTGAATGGACTAATCCATCTGAGATGTAATTGAGGATATATTAGCAGAAGCAGCCTCCTTAGCATCTGATTAAAATCACAGTGCTCTAAGCTTTGGAAGTAATACTTTTTCTGGGCAGCAACAAACTGGACAAAAATTATCAGAACCATGAACAGAGTCATTTAGCCTCATCCTCATGTTTAAAGTGTTGATTGCCTGTAATTTATTGGAATAATCTTCTCTCCTCTCTAGCCACCAGAGTAAGCAAAAGGGAAACAGCTCATAAATTCACAGCCTGATGACAGCCATAGTTCTAACAGCTCTTGAATAAGGAATACTTCGATGTTAGAAGGAAAAAAGATGACAACTATGTTTCTAAAAATGGAAAGCACATACAAAACATTTAAAAGCTCAAATGGTAACAACAGCTGTGCAAAAGCCATTTCTATATTTTTCCTTTTTAATAAAAATCATTCTCTAAGTTAATTTACACTCTCGGGGATATAGAAATGTGAATCAGAGAAAGGGTGGCATGGTTCACACTCTACCACAAGCAAGAGGACCCTCGTCTCAATCTACTAACTGTTCCCAATGACCATGGCTGGGTCACAGAGAGATCAACCTCGACAAAGCTGTAGTAGAGTCTTGTCTGGTGCTTCACTTGTACTCTGACAACAATGTGAGATCACATATGATACATTGAATGTTTGGTAGAAAACTGTTGACACCAATGCAATATACAGTCCTTGTAGCTATTACAGTTTGATTCATTCTCCATTCATCTTAATGGGAACTGCTAATTCTATTCATCATTAATGACACATGTTCAAGCAAAAAGCTAAGGAAGGAGTTTGTGAGTGTGAGTATGTGTGAATGTTTGTGCATATACTTGGGTATACATGCTCCTGTATGTATGCATTTCCCTCATATGCCTCATTAAGATAATTACAACTGAAGGAAGTATAATTGATGGCTAGAAAATTTAGCAGGAATAAAACAAAGGAAATCTGGAGCTTTAGTAAATCAATATGGTGAAAGACAAATTAAAGGCTTAATTACCAAACTGTAGAAGCTATTTAAAAATTACGATTCATGTTAGAAGAACTCACAATTGAACCAGCCTCGTCTTCATCTTTCTCTTTGTTTTCAATAAATGTTCCTTTTACTTATCATCCAAAACTCTGTCTTCCTTTTCACCCTTTAAATGCTTCTTACAATTCTACAATTAAATTCAGATCTATCACAAATTCTGCAGATAAGTCAGAATCTTAAGTTAGACTTTGCCAATTCAACTAATTAAAGAATAACCACCCAAGTAGAGAAATTACATTTGTTTCAAAATCATCCACATCTACATAAATTCTTTCTCTCCCTTCCTTCTTCTATTTTTACTTTCCTTTTCTCTCACACAGATGAAAAACATTGTAAACATGGGATGCTGAGTACCATATGTTCCATTACACAGAATAAAAGCAAACTGGTTTCCCATACAATGAATAGGAAATGTACACCCCCTCACATACCAAATCCTACTTTATATTTATTTTAGTCTCAGAAACATTAGAATAGCCAGTCTGAAAAAAATTTTGCAATGATTGTATGGGAGTGGAGAAGAGTCGGTAGGGAAAAGGAAATGTTAAAATCAAAGCTAACTTTTACCACAAGAGACCTCTCCTTGGTATGATGTAGTCTAGTGGCACGTACGATGTAGTCTAGTCACACCTACATTTCCTCCAGAGAGATTATTTCAATTTAGGTGCAACAGTGGAATTTTCTGTTTTTAACCATTTTTGGGTTAGCCGTTATATAATTCAAGTGGTTTCTTGAGACCCTGAAGGAATAGACAACCAAAATCTGAACAAAATGGAGAAAACTGAGTGCCATTTGCGTAGGTACTGTTCTTCAGGATGCAACATCATCATACTGTTACAAGTGTTATTCCAAAATTTTATGGTCTCTCACATAAGCTCCAGTTCTATATTTTTAATAGCTTAAAAGATTTTCTAACTAAGATATTCTAATGCTACCTAAACTTATTTAAAAAACTTAAAAAAAGAAAATACCATTTTTCTGTCTGTCTTCAAGAAAATAGGCAACTAAAATTAGGAAAGGGCAAAAGGAATCCAGGATCATGTGAATGGAAATGAATACAAATGATTGGGTTTTATAGCTGGCCTATGCAGGAGTCATTAGAAGTACAATGCATAGTGTGGCTGGCAATTCTGGTCTGATTCAGGAGAGGCTGATATCTGAGGAAATCCAATATGGCACTTGGGAGGTCCAGCCACCAAGGGATACTCCAAGTCAAGTGGAAGATGATCTACTCATTCAAAATAGACTGTCTCCCAGACACTGGGAGTATAAGGAAATATTTTAGCCAGAGCATAGTATGATGAGGGTTAGATAGGTTGCAAGGGCCTGAGAAGGCAAACTACATTACAGAACATTATTTTGGATTTTATTCATTGAGATGCTGTTGCAGACTATTTTTCTGGGACACAGGCTCTGAGACAGATATTAACATGCAGGGAATTTATTGCAAAGGATGAGGGGAATGCTCTTGAAATTAACAACAGACGTGGGTAGCAGGAGCTCTGGAGCCAGAACAGCTCTGCAGAAGTGTCCTCAATTGGGACAATGCAACCAGGACTTTATCCCCCTCGTGAATTAGCCATTGGATGTAGGCTGACCCTAAGAAGAGTCATGAACTTGGACAAGAGTGTCTCCTTGCCTGAGGGCAATTCCCAGAGAGAGAGGTAGCTATGTTCCACCCATAATCCCAATAGCTAAAGGCAAGGAGTCCTGAAGGGGAGGAGTCTGATGGCACATCCACTCTAGTAGTAGATGCATCTACTACAGATGCTTATCACTGAGGCAGAAGCTTAATGCTGAAGGTGGGGCTTAGGACGCATCTGAACTTTTGTGGGCACACCAGTGCCCAGGGCTCACTCAGATATGCAAGATCCAAAGGCGCTAATACCAACAGGACAGAGCTGCAAAAGTCCTCCCAGCTTCCTCTCAGAGCAAGCCAGAAATGGCCATGGGAAATTACACATCCTGTGGTCTTTGGATTGTCAGCTGTTTTATATGCTCTGTATTTCTCTAGTCAAAAGAATAGTAGTAAGATGGCGATGGCCTGAATATACAGGCAGAGGCATGAACAAAGAAAGCAGAAGGTGATGAGCAACATGCCTGTGCTCAATTTCAGCACCCAAAGCCACACTGAGCAAGGGCTCCTTCCAGACATGTTCCGTGGAGAGGCTCCCTGATCCTGTTTAGGCTGTTAGAGGGACTCAATCTCTGGATCCGAAACATAAAAAACAAAACTAGGAAAAGGGAAAAACATTCATTGAGGAATCACTGAACTCCATTCAAGTCACTGCTGTCTGGATAAGGCTAGACATAGTGACCACACTGAGTCTGTACCATAAATCAAGGTTGTCTGGCTCTTTGGTAATTTATCTATTACCCCAAGATGTTTGGAACTAACTTCTTCCACTGTTAAAGATTTCAGAATATATATAGCCAGGAAAGATGCATTCTTTAGGGTTCAACTAATAGATTTGTGACTACCAAAATGATGTATCATGAATCAAGCTAAAGAGCCAGTTAGGGACAGACATAAACGTGAAACAAGCCAATCTTCAAACATTTATATTTCAAGTTTAACACCAGGAATTTATGACTCTGGATTATAGTTTTCCTTTGCTTACTCAATTGGATAACGAATGTAAATTGTGACACTATGGTGCAAAACTGTAACCCAAGGAGTGAGCAATGCAATACCAACTTGAAGAACCAACATTACACTGTGAGATATCCATGATTCAATGGAGAGATAGAAAATTAGATGCATTAAGGCCTTTATGTAAATCCCTTCCAGCCTAAACAGAAAATAAAATACAAATGTAAAGCACTGGGAAATAAAAATTTTCTGTTGTTGTTATTTTCGTATCTTTCTTAAAAGTCCCTTTCCTAAGTCTTTTCCTTCTTTGAAGTATCTTGAACTCCTTTTGGACAACAAATCCTCTTTGTCTGTTCTCCAGCTGCCCAGAGATCATTACTAAAAGAGATAGCATGCCAAACTGTGGGAAATTTTTATGTTCCAGACTTTCCCCTTTCACTGTTCATTCCCTCAAGGACCTCATCTTTGTTAGGCAATTGATGAAATTACAAAAATTAGGTATTAATAGCCATTGTTGCTTACTGGATTACCCATCCCCAATACAGACAAACACTGAAGTTTTATTATCCAGCCTTTTAGTTCCTATCACTGTATCAGAGAAGACTAGAAAGATGATGCTATCTCAAAAGGCCTGCAATTTCTTCCCTGCCCCCATTAGATGCTCTGGTTGGGTTAAATGAGAACAGCTTGCAAGGTAGTTATTTTAACATGACTGCATTAGTCAGGGTAGAAAAAAACATGTAGGTGATGTATAGAAAGCATTAGATGAACAATTTAGAGTAATAATAATAAGAAAACCTCAGTGCCTTATAATTATAAACAATATTTATACATTTTATTGATTCATTATCTATTTCTATATCTATATCTATATACACACACACATATACAACATTCAGATTCTAGTATTTGCTATTCAATAAGTATCTTTATTTTGTACTCCAAAATGATAATTTATGGTATAAATTTCAACTAAGGCAGGTATGTAGGTATATTTGGACAGAGGACCTCTGAAAATGCTGTTAATATCACCTTACATATGTGGAGATAATCAGAATTAGAGTTGAACCAACTTGGCAAATTCTGGAACTGATATTCATATGTGGAGTTGGTCAATGAGTAAGAAAAATGTATCATTTCAGTATAAGTTTATGAATTCCTTTTTGTAAAAGGTGGTATGAGAACATTGTCTCTTTACCTACTGAAAAGTAGTATTAGAATACTCAAGACTGTGAGGAGAATTACCCTGTAAGGATAATAACTGGAAACTAAATATAACCTAAAATGGGATGATATGGCTAATAAGATATGCCCTGCCCAACAGGCCATCAGGCCCTTCTCACCCCAACTCCTGATACATTTTCATGTAGCTGTGGTTGCCGGGAGGGAATCTCAATACTCACTCCCCAGAAGGTGCCTATGTATCAATCTCTCTGTATTCAAGGGGGCAAGCAGATATATCCTGTATCATATCTCTATGATACCTAAGGACTGACTCCTTACTTCTCATTTCCTAGAGAGGTCAAGCCTCTTATCCAAATCCTTGGGGATGGCAATGTTCATCACCCTATCTTCAGCCCCCTAACTTCAGAGAACACTTGACTTCCTAAAGGAATGAATAGGTCTTCTTCAAGTCACTGCTACTTGAGGCCTCAGCATCCAAGAGGATTATACAATCCTCCCACCCCCACAAATTCACATACATGCAGATAGTAGGGTAGACTATACAGAGGGGTGTGTGTGTGTGTGTGTGTGTGTGTGTGTGTGTGTATGTGTGTGTGGTCTCCTATAAAGACAGGCAGAAGATTATTTCATAAAATGTATACCCGAGGCATACATATATGATTTTATGTATAAAATACATATATTATATATGTATATAACATTTTACATATATATCTCATTTTAAAACATCCTGCTTTTGTAAAAATTATGTGAGTATCCAATCACAGAAATAGCTTTCTAATCTTAATAATTTAGTGGTTTAAAATGTACATGAAAGGTCCTTCTAGCTCATTATAATTCTAGGAGAGTCAATCACATATCCATCAATTACTTTGGGGCAAACTGATGGAATAGTTTTAAACATAAGAAAGACAAGAGATGACACTATAGAAGCAAAAAAAAAAAGTCTATTAATTTCCAGGAAGTTTCAACTGTAGACCAATCACATTCACAGGGAACAAAAGAAAAGTAAAGCTGAGTTGCAGAAAAAGTCTGTACTACCAGGGTAAAATAGAAACAGGAAGATTAAGAGCAAGAAAATCTGCAAAAGAATCATAGTGAACATGCCAGGATTGGTGGAATCTCTGCAGGAGAAACTGTCAGTCTTTATATTATTCTTGCTAGTCAAATTCTACTTAATAAAAGCCAGAGAAAATTCATGTGGCTGGGTAGTCTTACACATTTCTGAGATTCTCTGAGTATAGAACCATGCAGGTTCTCTTATTTCTGAGCCTCTATATTCTCAGGTAGAAAATAGAATTCAACCCTCTTGCCAACAATCTTAAAGATATACTAGTTGAGTTCTGAAATTAAGCAAAAAAATATCAATATATTTCAGGTACCATATACTATGAAAGGGAGAGGAAGGCAGAGAATTAACATTTCCCAAGAGCCTACTGTAATAAAGACAGAACAGCACATTGGATAAAAGCATAGGCTAGAGGCCAACCTACCTGTTTCAGATCCCATCTCTGCCATTAACAAGCTGTGCCACAGTGTGTTGAGTGTGTTAAATGAACTAATCATATTGAAGAGCAAAGGAAGTACTCACTACGAGTTAGCTATTGTTTTTGTTACTCTCGGCTCAGCCCTTTCTTGCAAGGCGCATGGTCTCTCCTGCCTCAGATATGTGCTATGCTGTTCCATTCATCCAGGCTCTTCTAATTCTCCTGATCCTTCCTCCTTCTGTCCTCCCTTCCTTCCCTCCAACACCTTATCTTTTCCAGGGAGCATTGCTGGGCCTCTCCAGACTGGAATAGGTGCCTGCCCTCCATCACAACCATATTTCACTATGTCCTCCCATTGTGTCCCTGAGTGCAATTTAAGAGCACCTACTCCACTCCCCCATCATCCGTCTTAGAGCCAGGCACTTACAAGGACTCTATATGTACTAAACTCTTAAGTTCAATGAAATACAGTGGGCATCAACTAATATTTTGTTTTTTAAGAGTCTCAACTGTTATTTTCTTAATTATTGTACATCACATACCATTTTTAATTCCCTGGCTAATATTTACTAAGCAACTGTGTGCCAGGACTATTCTAGGAAATGAGATACAGATACATAAACAATGTCCCGGCCTACATGTTGCTTATAGTTTGAAAAGTTCCAATCAAAAATTTTTGCTTGTGAACAAAAAGTAAATATGTTTCAAAAGTTGAATGATCAAGTCATGTTCTAGGACCATTATACACAGGGTATGTTAATAATTATTATAAAAATATGACTGTACGAATATGAAAGGAAGCCTCAAAACATTAATTTAAAAGCCCACCATGGCTCCTAATTCTAAAAAAAAATATGGAGTAGGCACACTCCATTGCACTAACTACAACAACAAAAATGCCTGAAAAGAATACATATAGCAACTATTTGAGAACTCTAAAAAAACCAAATAATAATGACAGGTAAATTGGGGAAGGTCAGACCTCAAAGAATGACTCATAAAGCAGTGATTTTTACGTTTGTTTCTTGTAAATTTCCTGGCTTATATTTGAGGTCAGCCTGAACTTTCAAACTGTGGAGCAGACATGAACAGAAAATCAAGAAAAAACATCACTTTTTGGCTAGAAGACAAGGGGGCCTCTGTAGGCCAGAGTAGGTATGGAAGTCTTTTTTTTTTTTTCTTTTCTCTCTCTCTCTCTCTCTCCTTTTTTAAATTCTCCCTGCCATGCACTGAGTCAAGATGTCTCAGAAAGAACTGAAAAGTATGCAAGCAGTTGCAGAAAGAAGAAAACTAGAGAAAGGTATCCCCTAATCCGGTATATCAAGTCCTTGGATAACTCCTAAGGTACACATGTTTAGAAGTGACCTGAAGCCACATAACAAGAGCTTTTAAAACGTAACTAGAATGTAGAACATCATGCAAGTCCCAGATAGTGCTGGGCTGCTGCACATTCTGGGCCAATCTAAACAGTACCACAGAAGTTCTGAGAGCTAAGCCCACACTGGAACCACAGCTCACAGAAGGGAAGATGAAACTCATGTTCTAATCCTAATCTGGCTGGCTGACCGCTGAAACAAACAAACAAAAATCATTAATTAGAGAACTTTAACAGAACCCAAAGTCTCATCTAAGTGCCCAGAATACAACCCAAAATTATTCAGCATACAACAAAATGAGGAAATTTTCAACAACTCTCAAGTGTGAAACTCAATCTTCAAAATTGGGTCATTTTTGTCATTCTTAACTAAAACAGAGTCAAAAAGCCAGAAGGGAAAAACACCCATGGCACATAACATTACTCCAGAAATGTAATTCATTCCAAGACCGGTTGCTGAAAATGTCTGCTCTAACCTGAAACCAGTTGTATCTGATGGCTACTGAGACAAATGGCTGCAACTTAGACTAGTTTTATCTACCACTGGCACTCACCAATTACAGCTCATGAGCTCCCTACAACCTTACTTGTGCCAATACACTTTCTCAAAGATCAATTGGTAACATTTCTCATTTTGTGTGTGTGTGTGTAAAACCTCTAATCATCCCTTTGTTCTTTGGAAATACAACAAGGACTACTCAGTCTGCGTGTATTCTGGAATTACAATTCTTTCATCCCAAATAAAATATTCGCCTCTATACTTTATTTGACTTTGAGAAAGGAGGAAAGTCAATGAACAGAAACAGTTCCTGAGATGATGCAGATGTTAGAATCATTAGCCAAAGAACTGAACAAGCAGCTTTTATAATGATATTCCATGAAGAAAACACAGCACTTTTGAAATGAGTGAAAAAAGTTTTAAGTGAAAGAAATCACATCAAAAAAATGAAAATTTAATTAATTAATTTTTCTGAGACAGGATCTCATTCTGTCACCCAGGCCAGAATGCAGTGGTGCAGTCACAGCTCACCAGTCTCAACCTCCTGAGGCTCAAGTGATTCTCCCGCCTCAGCCTCCCGAGTAGCTGGGACTACAGATGCATGCCACTTTTCCAGCTAGTTTTTTCACATTTTTTGTAGAGAAGGGACTTTGCCATGCTGCCCAGGCTGCTCTCAAACTTCTTTTTTTTTTTGAGATGGAGTCTTGCTCTGTTGCCAGGCTGGAGTGCAATGCAACCTCTGCCTCCCGGATTCAAGCAATTCTCCTGCCTCAGCCTCCCGAGTAGCTGGGATTACAGGCCTACAGGCACACCCGCTACAGTCAGCTTTTTTTTTTTTTTTTTTTTTTTGTATTTTTAGTAGAGACGGAGTTTCACTGTGTTGACCAGGATGGTCTCGATCTCCTGACCAAGTGATCTGCCCGCCTCAGCCTCCCAAAGTGCTTGCTGGGATTACAGGTATAAGCCACTGTGCCTGACCTAAATGGAAGTTTTAGAATTTAAAAATACAGCAAATAAAATTAGAACATTTACTGAATGGGCTTAGTAGCAGAATGGAAATGGGATAGAAAGAAATCAATAAACCTAAAGATGGATTAATAGAAGTTACCAATTTAAACAACAGACAGCAAAAAGAATATGGTCTCAGAGACCTATGGGACACTACCCAAGATCTAACTAACGCTCATGTCATTGAAGTCATAGAAAAAGAAGAGAAAGAGATTGGAGCAGAAAAAGAATACTTGAAGAAATGAGAGCTGAATACTTTCCAAGTTTAATAAAAGTCATAAACTGACAAGTTTAAGAAGCTCAGCAAATATCAAGCGGTAAAATCAAAAAGAAAAACAAAATTAAAAAGAACCATAAGTAGACACATCACAATAAAATGGTTGAAAACCAAAGACACAGGAAAAAAAATTGAAATCAGCTAGAGGGAAACAAAACGTTACATATTTGACTAAATAATTTGAATACTTTTAGATTTCTAATTAGAAAGCATGGAGGTCAGAATAGTAAAACAGTACTTTTGAAGTGCTGATATAAAAGGAACTGTCAACTTAGAATTCGAAATCCAATACAAGTATCTTTCAGGAATAAATGTAAAAGAAAGACATTATCAAATAAAAAAAAAAAAAGAAAGAACTTACTGGTTGGCAGCATGCCTGTTCTGAAAGAAATACTAAAGGAGTTGCTTCAAGAAGAAAGAAGATGATACCAGAGAAAAATGTGGAACTTCAGGAATGAGGGAAGAGCAAATGATATGGTAAAATCTAGATAAATGTATTCTTTTTCTTCTTTTAAGTTCTTGAAAATATGCATGACTGTTGAATACAGAAAAGAATAACACTTGGATGGGGTTTTCAGTGAAGGTATATGTAATACATTCAACAGCTATAGGAAAAAGGGGTAGGGCAAAGGAACTTCCATAGTTAAGGATTTATATGTTCTACTGAAAGAGGTAAAATATCAACTCTAAGTAGACCATGAAAAATTAGGCATGCAAGCTGTAATTTTTAGAGCTACTACTAAAAAGTCTATTCAAAGAAATGTGTTCAAAAAACAACGGATAGGATTTAAAATTTAAAATAATCCAAAAGAGGGCATAAAAGGGTAAGAGGGGAGAACAGAATGGAAAACAAAAGACAGGAGAGAAACAGACTCAAAATAAAATGGAAGACCTAAATGCAAACATGTCAATAATTACATTAAAATAAATGGTCTAAACAAAGCAAGGAAAGAGATTGTTGGATTAGAGAGTAAAAACAAGACACAATTATAAGTTGTTTATTGAAACCCACTTCAAATATAATAATATAAAAAGAGAAAGTATGCAAAAAGATATACCATGTAAATGCTAATAAAAAGAAAGTTGGACAAAGTTTGTCTTGTTCCAAAGTTTATCTTTTCTGCATCCCAATTTTGGTGATGTTTATACAACTTGATGTATTTATTAATATAGAATTATACATAAACAAGTAAATTTTGTGCATGTAAATTTAAAACTAAATTAAAAACCTACTTAGTGTTCTGCCTTCTTAATTTACTTCTATGTGTACCATGCAGTTGGTCCTCCATATGTGTGGAATTCAGCCAGCCTCAGATTTAAAATACCTATACTGCATGTCCAAGGATATGGAACTCAAGGATACAGAGGGCTTACTGGGGGACTTGAGCATCCAACAATTGTGGTATTTGTGGAAGGTCCTGGAACCCATACCACAGGGATGACTATGTATTATATAATCCAAAACATGAACTTTCTAAATTCTAAATACATCTTTTACAACCACATGATCCATCCTATATGCAGAAAAAAATGTTGATTTTAAATTCAAAGTTCAATATTGAAATTCTATCTATAATTAGGAAGAGTATTCTGCTGCTTTGAACAGAAACTCAAATTAACAGTGGTTTACAAAAATTATCGAATTATTTTTGCATTAACCTAAAAGAACACTAGAGGTGGGCAGCCCCAGGTTGCATGAACTACTTGGATGATAGTGGGTACATGATACCCTCAGTGTCTCAGCCTTATTCTATTGGTGTGCTTTGCAATCCTTGTAACTGCTTCCATCCTCAAGGCCATTCATGGTCATAGGATCTGCTGCTGCTCTATAGCCATCAGGTCCACGTACAAGGAAGCAGAAGGAGCAGGGGAAGTGGAAAGAGCAAACACCTGTTCTGGAAGTTCCATCAACAAATTCCACTCTACCTCCCACTGACCACCTCTTTCTGCAGAGAAGTCTGGGAAATGCGGTTTTTAAAAGCTACACTTATTGTCATTCTCAACAACGTAGAGGTCTTGTCAAGAGAGGAGAAAAAAGGGATTGAGAATGATTATTGGGTAGGCAAATAATAGTCTAGTTGTTTAAACAACTAGTCAAAAATCTGGTACTAGCTTTTTGGATAATTTTATTTTAGAAAAGCAATTCAAGTCAGGGGAATTCAACATGCAAAAAAAAAAAAAAAAGACCGCAATGAATTCCATTCATGTATTTATAAAACTAGAGCTATGTTTGTAATATTTCTGTGAAAGGCAGGATGATATGGACAGTTACTACAAACACAGTTGTTTGAATACATACTAACAAGCACATCACTTCTTAAAATTATTGCATCATTCTATCTTTAGGATTCCAAGATAATATGTTTGAGCTAAGTCTGACTGGAATTAACCACGGATGCTTCTATATCAGAAAAAGAGAAGCAGAAAGACATTTAGGCTGCACCTCACTTCGTCATGAAAGGTTTTTGCCTGCTGACCCTGTTCCGGAAGCTTAGAGGCAGGCGGTGATGAAAGGTCATTTCACAACTTCACATGTTCCAGATGGTGCCTCTTCAGAAAGAATCTCTTTCTGGTAAAAGCTAGAAAAAGAAACTTCTCACTACTTACTGCTTTTAGCATTTTGCTTCCTGCCAACATGAAAACAAGCCCTGAGGATGGGACAAGACATTTTCTCGTAATGTAACTGAGTCCTTCAAAACACAGTGGTGTAGAAAACAAAAGGGAGGCAAAACTGAAAGGAACGAAGCTATATGTAAGGCTAGGCTTTTCTGATAACCAGCTATTCGAACTCCTACAAGTTATTTCCCTTTAGCTTTTGCTACTCTGGACAAGCTTTTATTCATTTTAGAAGAATTCTCAATTTCCTTCCTCCTTAAAATGAAGCCTAGAGTACAGGGACTTGACGAAGAGTCAGAAGCAGAACAAGAACCCAGATCTCCTGACTTCCGGGGAAGGGCTTTTCCATCTTACCAAATGGGTGATGCTTTTATGTCTAAGCAATCCTTAGTCTTCACTCAAATGCTTCAGCTTCTCTGAAGAAAAAAGAAGACTAAACAGTGAGGTTAAGAGACTAACATGCTGGTCCCAGCTCTGTCACCAACTAGCTAAGGAACCTTAGGGTCCAGTTCCTCAGATATAAAATGAGAGGGCTGTCTCAGACTAGGGAGAGTGCTCACCCCACATATATCTGGGCCTGAACTTTGTCAGATATTTTTACATCACAGCAGGATATGTTTTTTGATAACCTTTTTAGGAAATGTGATAAATGCTTCCCAACTTTTCAAGTCAGGACACATAAAGAAGATGTTAACAGTCTGCAGTGATGAAAATGGAAGTGGATGCTTGGAGCTACAGGTGAGTCTACCTGGGTGCCAGAGGGCTAAAGGGAAACCAGAGTCTCAGCACAACTGTAAATCTACTTGCTTTACACTGCTGGGAAGTGGGGGCTAAGTGGAAGCTCGGATTTTTAATATGTTTTGGTAGCACTCTGGAACCCGCAGCTTTATGGTTCTTGTCAGAGCCAACTCTGGGTGGGGCAATTCCCCCAGGACCTCTGCTGCTGGATGGTGAGTTAGGGAGGAAGGGAAGAGGGGACTGGGGTGAAGGTGGCAACAGGAAGAGATGAAGAGACTCAATATAGTGAGAGAGTCAGACAGAAAAGCTGTCAACCCTCACCAAGACAAGGGGAATGAGACAGGCCTCATGCTCCTCATTTATACCAATTATTCCTCCCATTTAGATCACTGGCTGCCCCTTTATAACTCCCTTCCCCTTAAACAGTCTTGTCTGTTCACTGCAAATGGATTTCATCTGGGTAAGAATTTTGGCCCAGAAAACACTATAGAAAATGTTTGTTCTCTCAACAACAAGAGATGCCTTGGTCTGGGCCACTCAGTACTTACAGGCTTAGATAAATATCCCATGCTCATGGAAAGACACACAGTCTAGAAACAGCATGCTTTTCATGTTTTATATGAGATGAAAGAGAGAAGGGAGACATGGGGTCATAATCTAGAGGAACAAGGCTCTTAGTAACTAGAAAGTTCAAAGCACTAGATTATTTCTATTCTCTTTCCTTGAACTAAGCAAGCTTTTAGAAGAGAAAAGACACACAACACAAACTCACTGACACCAGGGATTTATTCAGCCAAGCAATTTCCAGAGGCTATCCTGGAATCATTTCACATTCAGCTCAATATTCTGTATCTTCCACGTTTATATCTTTTGTCCTATACAATGATAATTGACGGTCAGCATTATAGCCCTGAAGTCTTGCAACACACTGAATCATCAAAGGGAGATTCAATTATATTCATAAGACTGGATGTACCATAGCAGCAAAGGGGACTTGGAGATTGAGAAGGGTTGAAACAAAAGATTTTCTGGTTAACTCTTAGTAAACCAAAATTAACTGAAAAAGTTTTAACTCTACACAATATTCTGGTTGATGGAGAAAGACTTTAACATTTGAATGTACACAAAGAGAAACATTTATAATTTTATAACCAACTCAGCAACAATTTTACTGGAATAAGATTTTCTATTTTTGCCCAGTAGAAAGTCATCCTAAACATCTTTTCATGGGAGTCATGTTTTATTGGTAGTAATTCTGCATAATTAAAAATATCTCTCAGGGTTTTTTTGCTTGGTTATTTTAGAAAAATATGAAATACAAAAACAAAAGGGTAGTGAAGATCTTTTGAGAATTCTACCATTGGAAATTCCAAAGTAATTGTTAATACTTTGGTCAATATCACTGTAATGTTCTTTCATCTATACATATTAATACATTTCTGTTTCTTAAAACATTTGTATAAGTAAATTCTAAACTATGTTTTCACTTATTACATTTAAATATATTTCCATTCATTCAAAATTCTTTTGCAGTGTTTTAATGGTTGTAGAATATTCTATCATACAGGTTTCAGAATGTAATTGCTCCCCACTGTTGAATACAAGATTTGTTATTGATTTTTCTTTCTGGCAAACAGTATTATAATAGCCTATAGTTCAGGCTTGGTTCACTTCCATAGAGACCCAACACTTAGCAGAATGCCTGGTACACAGTAGGCCCTTGGTAAACAGACAGTGAATGAATTAATGATTTCCTAAGCATAGTTTCCAGAGAACTGATACATGCAAGACCATGAATATATCATATGTAATACTAAAGTGCCCCCAGAACTACTGAACCGATTAATACCCCTGGCAGCACTGTGCATAGGTGCCCAGAATAAATATTAGTTTTAAGTAACAACAACAACAAAGTCATTAATTAATTATCAAATTCTGAGTAAGCATTAAAACATCAGTGGAAGTGTTTGGGAAGATGTCAGGGAAACTCTGGAATGGCATTCCTTCCTTGGACTGGTGAATGTCCCATATGATTGACATTGTTCTAAGTTAGTTACCCTAAGGTTAAATGGCTTACTTGAGAAGAGAGTTTCCTGTGCTTTATTTAAATCAGGGACTAGTAAAATGTCACCTACTGTCTGTTTTGTCAATAAAGTTTTATTGGAACACAGCCAACCCATTGCTTACATGTTGTCTACAGCTGTTTTTATGGTACAATGGCAGAGGCAAATAGTTGCAACAGAGATTATCTATCTACAAAGCCTAAAGTACTTATTATCTGACCCTTTACAAATAATGTTTATCAACTTCTTCTTTAAATGAGCACTTTTTAAAAATGAAACTAATGCTACACCATAATAAATCATCTAACAAGCATTTATTGAACACTGTGAGGCATGGTGTCTACTCTCAGGGAACTTATAATTGTAGAGTAAAGCAAATACAAATGTAAAAATTAGTCAGAAAAGGTACTGTGGCATTAGGAGTCAAGTACTGTAATGAAATGAACAAGTAGCGAAGGATTTCAGAGACAGAAAGGAAAGGTGGGATGGGAAGAATGGCAAGATGTCACTGAGACACAGAACTTGAATTAGGCCATGAATAAAAAGAAGGGCATGGGTAAAACAAAGCAGACAGAGCAGACTGTTCTGGAATGAAGAACATGGGCAGAAGCAAAGAGGTGGGGCTCTGCACAGTGTGGAGTCACCAGGTGGGACCCCATCCAAAATGTGGGTGGACTACTGCATCAGAAGCGTGCTATGTGGTAGAGTATGAAAGCAAAGTGTATCCATGATCCGTGTGTTTCAAAGGCATTTGTTTTCTATGTAAGGAAGCCCTAAAATACACTTTTTGCTTAAGCAAAAAATCCCCCATAAAGCAAATTTGTATTGTACACTTCCTTCATATAGTGAATATCATCTTTCGTCTCCTCACTTCTGATTCGAATTAGAGGTTACTTCTCCAAAAACCTGAATGCTGATGCAAAAACTACAATGAAAGATTAGAAAGGTTAGAAAGAAAATAAGATCAGTATCTGAATACAATAAACAAAAGCACAAAAAAACAGGGAAACTGATCTTTATCACTTAATATTTGCCAAAGCTCCCTAAAAATGCATTTTTCTGAATCGGCTACAAATACAGTATCTGCTTATTTTCTAGTCCCTTGCATCTAAGTTAACAAATGCCATTGTAAAATTAATGTCTTTATTTTTTGTTGTGGTGCATAAATTTTAAAATTCAAAATGTTTTTTCAAGGTTAGACATCGTGGCACTGTTCACAATAGCAAAGACTTG
>CAUYLG010063553.1:0-30174 GCA_963573385.1 Cacajao melanocephalus
CCTCCTGAGTAGGTGGAATTATAAGTGCATGCCACCATGCCTGGCTTGGTTTTATATTTTTAGTAGAGATAGGGTTTTACCATGTTGCCCAGGGTGGTCTTGAACTCCTCAGCTCAGGCAGTCTGCCCACCTCAGCCTGCCGAAGTACTGGGATTACAGGCTTGAGCAACTGCACCCTGGCCCTGTTATACATTTTGGTAAATAAAGTTTTATTAGAATGCACTATGCTCAATCATTGAAATGTTTTGTGTGTCTGCTTTTTCCCTGCAGCAGTAGAGTTGAGTAGTTGGGACAGAGACTGTGATTCATACAACCTAAAATATTTACCCCGGCCTTCATTACAGAGTAGTTTGCTAACCTCTGAGTTTCTTGGTTTTAACCCATTGACAAATTATATAGTTTTTGTTTGTTCGCTTGTTTTGAGACAGTCTTATTCTGTTGCCCAGGCTAGAGTGCAGTGGCATGATCTCGGCCCACTGCAACCTCTGCCTCCTGGGTTCAAATGTTTCTCTTGCCTCAACCTCCTGAGTAGCTGGGACTACAGACATGCACTACAACATGTGGCTAATTTTTGTATTTTTAATAGAGACTGGGTTTCACCATGTTGGCCAGGCTGGTCTTGAACTCCTGGGCTTAAGTGATCCACCCATCTCAGCCTCCCATAGTGCTGGGATCCCGAGGCAAAATTTTTGTTTTGTTTTGTTTTTTTGAGACGGGATTTCACTTTATCGTCCAGGCTGGAGTACAGTGGCATGATAACAGCTCACTCCAGCCTTGACCCCCTCTCAGGTTCAAGCAGTCATCCTGCTTCAGCCTCCTAAGTAGTTGGGATAACCAGCACGCGCCACCGTACCTGGGTAATACTTGTAATTTTTGTAGAGACGAGGCTTCTCCATGTTGCCCAGGCTGGTCTCAAACTCCTGGAACTCAAACAATCTGCCTCAGGCAGGAATCCTGAAATGCTGGGATTACAGGTGTGAACCACTTTTCCCAGCCCGCAAATAGACATATTTCTTATAATCTACTACAGTGAGCTTTGTATGGGAATGTTTGTTGTGTTGAAACTTTATTTTCCTTTAATTTTTCCTAGAGAAAAATGGGAAGAATAGTACCATAAATACCTATATACCCTGAACAGATAATCATTGTTAAAATTTTGCCATATTTGCTTTATTTTCTCTCTGTGTGTATGTATACTCACATGGTTTTTTTTTATTGGTATTAGTTGATAGCTGCAGATACTATGCTTCTTCAGTACATATCTCTAAGAATAAGAGCGTTTTCCTCTATAACTGATTGTGTTAAAATTGAAAGACATGTATGAGACTTTTGTTTGTGAGGGCTATATGATGGGTATTTCTATGGCACTTTGTTCATCCCTGTGATTCTAAGTATAATGTATTAGTTATCTATTGCTTGCAAGTAGTAGACTGAATAATGGCCCCATAAAGATGTCCACTTCCATTAGGTAAAGAAAATGTGTACATATACATCTTGGAATATTGCACAGCCGTAACAGAGAGTGAAATCATGCCCTTTGCAATGGTATGGATAGAGCTGGAGGCCATTATCCTAAGTAAATTAATGCAGAAACAGAAAACCAAGTACCTCATGTTCTCACTTGTAAGCGGGAGGTAAACATTGGGTACAAATGGACATAAGGATGGGGACAGTAGACACTGGGAACTACAAGAGGGTGGAGGGAGGAAGGAGAAGCAAAGGTTGAAAAACTGCCTATTGAGTACTATGCTCACTACCCGGCTGACAGGTTCAATCATATCCCAAACTTCAGCATCACACAATATTCCCCTGTTACAGATCTGCACATGGACCCCCTGAATCTAAATAAAAGCTGAAAAAAAAACCCAGATGTCCATATCCTAATTCCTGGGATCTGTGAATATGTCACGTTATCTGGCAAAAGGAACATTACAGATGTAATTAAGGAATTTCAGATGAGGAGATTATCCATTATCTGGTGGGCCTGAAGTAATCACCAGGGTCCTTATGAAGGAGAGGCAAGGGAGTTGGAGGTAGAGAAGGTGCTCTGATGATGGAAGCAGAATGAGTGAAGGAAATGTGAGCTTGCCACACTGCTAGTGTTGAAGATGGCGAGGCTGAGCATTTTCACATCCAGTTCCAAAACCATTGTGTCCGGGCTCCTTTTTCCTTTAAACAGTCTTTCCCTAAATTTCTCTCTCCTCTTACATCTTATTGTAAACACCAAGGAGTAACCAGGCAGTTAACTTTGCTTGGAATCTTTTTGGCTAGACCATCTAATTCATTCGGTACATTACCTTCTACATCACTGTAAAATTGCGTTGATAAACTTTCTGCAACTACATAACAAAGATCCCCCTGCCTCCAGCTTCTAGTCAGATGTTCCTCATATTCCTTAAAGCTTTCACATCCACCTCCTAACAATCCAAAATCTACCAACTGTCAATTCCTTGCAATTTTGGCTTTTACTGCTGCTCTCCTTAAAGCCTTAAAGTATTAGAACTGGGCCCTATTATGAGAACCTATTTCCCAATTCTAATACTCTTCCCACATTTTTGGTATGTGTTACAGCAGAACTTTACTCCTGATACCAAAATCTGTAAGATTTATATATGAAGCATAACAAATTATTCTAAAACTTATTAATGGCTTAAATCAACAAACATATTATCTCATCAGTTCTGTGGTTCAGGAATGGAAGCAAAGCTACCTAGATGCTTCTAGCTCAGGATCTTTCATGAAGTTGCAGTTAGGCTGTCACCCAGGCTGCAGTCATCCCAGGGCTCAGCTGGGAGAGGATCTGCCTCCAAGCTCTCTTGTGTGACTGTTGGCAGGCCTGAGGTTTTCGCTGGCTGTTGGCTGGAGGTGGATGTCAGTTACTTGCCACATGAGCCTCTCCCTGCAGCAGTTGACAACATGCAGCTGGCCTACCTCAGAGCAAGCAAGCAGTAGAGCAAGATCGAGTGCCCAAGACAGGAGATACAGGCTTTTTGTAACTTAATCTCAGAAGTAACATCCCATCTCTTTTGCCAAATTCTGGTTGTTAGAAGCCAGTCACTAGATCTATCCCACACTTGAAGAGGGTTAAACAAGGTCATGTTCTTCATAAGATTAAGCCAAGTACAGAATTGGCTTAATAACATATGTGATGATTTTTTCTATAATTTGTAAAATCTTGGCTATCCGAAACCCTTGAGAAATGAGTCATCCTGGAAAGTTAAGTTCCTGGATAGATTTTCATGAAGGAACGGAATCTTGATGATTTAGGGTAGAAATACTTCTGCATTTGGTCACATATTTTCTGCCTTTTAAAATAAATTACTGATCATTATTTGAAATTTTATTTCATCAAAAGAAAACTGGCAATTGTGTGTTATGAAGAGAAGGTGCCTGTCTTCTCCTTATAAAGGGTATAGAACTGTTCATCTCTTTGCTAAAGACTTAAGACTTCTGTCTGCCTTTTAGAATTTCTATTTCTTTCTTTGTTTCATTCATTACCTCTTAGTTATTGGCACTTGCCCATTGCCTTCCTGTTTGCTGTATCTGTTAGGTTGGTGCAAAAGTAATTGTGATTTTCGCATGAAAAGTAATGCATTAGGTTCTCGTAGAAGCACGAACGAACCCTTTTGTGAGCTGTGCATGCGAGGGATCTAGGTTGCGTGCTCCTTATGAGACTGTAATGCCTGATGATCTGTCACTGTCTCCCATCACCCCAAGATGGGACCATGTAGTTGCAGGAAAACAATCTCAGGGCTCCCACTGATTCTACATTACAGAGAGTTGTATAATTATTTGATTATATATTATGATGTAATAATAATAGAAATAAAGTACACAGTAAATGTAATACGTTTGAATCATCCCAAAACTGTCTCCTCCTCTGGTCCCTGAAAAGATTGTTTTCCACAAAAGCTGCCCCAGGGCTGGGGACTGCTGCTATAGAAGATTGGATTTGCAGTCTAGAAGTAATGTTAATGGCATTTATTTTAAGATGCACTGAGACTTTTCTTTACATCTTTTTTGTTGTTGTTGTTGTAGTTTCTTGTTTCTCAGGCTGGAGTGCAGTGGTGTGATCTCAGCTCACTGCAACCTCTGCCTCCCAGGTTCGAGCGATTCTCCTATCCTAGCCTCCTGAATAGCTGGGTGCCCACCACCATACCCAGCTAATCGTTGTAGTTTTTGGTAGAGACAGGTTTCATTATGTTGGCCAGGCTGGTCTTCAACTCCTCACCTCAGGTGATCTGCCTGCCTCCAGCTCCCAAAGTGCTGGGATTACAGGCATGAGCCACCCCGCCCAGCCTGTTTACATCTGATTTATAAATTGTTGCTATAGTCAGTCCCTTGTATCTGTGGTTTCCACATCCGTAGATTCAACCAACACTGGACTGAAAATATCTGGGGGCACAATGATGCTTACATCTGTGTTGAACATGACAGACCCTCACTGTTTCCTAAACAGTACAGAACAGCAACTATTTACATAGCATTTACATTGTATATTATAAGTAGCCTAGAGATGATTTAAAGTATGCAGGAGGATATGTGTATGTCACATGCAAATATTACACCATTTCTTTTAAGGCACTTGAGCGTCTGTGGATTTTGTTATTCACAGGGGATCCTGGAAGTGATCCCCTGTGGATACCAGGAGATGACTGTATAAGTGAGGCTGTGGTGACAGGTGAAGTGGCATTGGGCTTAGCAACTGTAAGAAAGCTTGGAGTGGCCTGAGGACAGATGACAATATGACACATTGCTCACTTTGGCTAATGCTCAGAATCTCTTAGTTTTTTTGAAACTTCGCAAGCAATTTAGACAAACTCTTTTTCCTTCTCTATCTCTGTATTCTGTGTAATCCCACAGTTGAACGCTGTTCTTATAGTGGAATTACTTATACCCCTTTCCAAAACTTGAACCTGATTTCCATCTACAAACCCAAAGCAGCAAATACAATTTACTTTTATAGTTCAATTCTTTCCTTTGCAATGGTGTCTGTTGACAGCCAAAGCCTCTTGTATGGAAACACAACACCACTGCCACAAGTAAAAGCTGTGAAGCAGTGTTAAATACTGTATATAGAGCCCACATTTTTATATGCATTTCTTCTAGACTTTATGTAGTGTATGTACTATGGAAGATTGGGAAAGTGCAGTAACCTCTATAATTCATTAGGTCGTTAGGCAAAATACCCAAAAGGCCTTCTTGAGAGGTCAGTTGTGGAAACAAGAAAGCAATCTCTGTGTTACTCAGGCTTTGAAAAACTTCCTTCAGAATCATAGAACATTAGAACTAGGGAGGAGAGGGGCTTAAAAAACTTTATCTCTTTTTCCCAGCTCCAGTCTCTTGTAAATAATTAGTAGTAAACCTAAAGATTATGATAATTACATGCCTCCTCTTTTCCCTTGCACACCATGGAATTTCTTTCCGGATAGGAGTGTACCTGTTAACTTTGCATTCCCATAGTGATGGTTTCTAGCCTCACAAACCCTTGCGGCCTCCAGCTGCAAGTCCCCTAGACGTCAGAGAGTATATGTACTGTGTGTGCACCCTAGTAATGTGTTTCTTTAAAACTAGCACTACTGGATCCTCTAACTTCAGTACATCTTTTATGTCTCACTTTTCAGAGACCACCAAACTAGCAATCTGAAACTCATTTGTCACTCTTGAAACAATATATGAAGATGGAAAGCTAATGTAAAAATGGTAAGGCACTCAGTCATTTGGAAGATAACCTAATGTACGTGCCTAAAAAACAGGGATGTAAGAAAGCAAAGGGACAAAAAGCAAGCCAGTTCACCCTGAACCCTACAAATGTTTGGGAATTAGAAACATCAAGTATTACAAATTACGGGAAAGGGATGAAGTCTGATACTAAACATAGGGAGGTTGACACTGTGTGTAGGAACAGTTAGACTTCCAGATCCCTTGATACCCCATTCCACCTCTGCAGAAGAGATAGATTCCCTTAGGGAGGAAGAACACGAGAGAAAATAAAGACACTAGGGGAAGAGTGTGAGATCAGCAAGATAGTGGAATAAAAGATCCCTGGCATCACTCTCCCCACAAAAATACAACTAGAAATTACTGAGAATAACAGATTACCTCCAGGAAACTCACCAGGTTCTCAGGACAAAGAGAAAAATCTCCTCTAGCTTCAGGTAGGGAGAAGGGGAAATGATCATCTTGAAATAAGCCAGATCACTCCTTAGCAATGGTTTGCTCTCAAAGTAAACTATTTTATCAGGCTTCATTTTGTGCTTTACCAGTGCCTAACTGACCTGGAGAAAGATGCGTTAGTCCATTTTGCATTGCTCTAGAAGAATACCCAAGACTGGGTAATTTATAAAAAAGAGGGGTTTATTTGGCTCACATTTCTGCAGGCTGTGCAGGAAGTGTGGCGGCGGCATCTATCTGCTCAGCTTCTGGTGAGGCCTAAGGAAGCTATCACTCATGGTGGAACACAAAGGGGAGCAGGCACATCACAGAGAGAGAGAGTGGGGAGGGAAGTGCCAGACTCTTTAACAACCAGCTCTCGCACCAGCTCTTGCGAGAACTGTAGTAACAGAGTAAGAACTCATGCATTAGTGCAGAGACAACATCAAGCCTTTATGAGGCATCTGACCCCAAGACCCAAACACTTCCTACCAGGCCCCCACCTCCAACACTGGGAATCACATTTTAGCATGAGTTGGAGGGGACAAATACCCAAACTGTATTAGAAGGGAAACACCCAACTGCAGCCCTCTCTAGCCTTCCAGTCCTACCTAAGGTGGGAGAAGGGAACGTGAGAAACACTTGTGAAAGGCACAGCCCAGGCACACAGGCTCACTAAAAGACTGAGAACTAACTCTGATTATAGGATATTCCCTCCACCACACACACACCTTACCATCACACCGATCAGTCTCCTGTATGATGCTGGTGGATTACTGCTAAGTGAACTGTAATTTTCAGACCCTATTTTAATAAGGAGTTTTTAGGGAAACCAAGAAACAATAAGAGATACAAAAACAAGAATGCAATTTCAGCAACATGGATGCAGCTGGAGGCCATTATCCTAAGTCAATTAATGCTGAAACAGAAAAGCCGAAACTACATGTTCCCAGTTCATAAGTGGGAGCTAAACATTGGGTATTTATGGACATAAAGATGGGAACAGTAGGCACTGGGGACTGCAAGAGAGGGGAGGGAGGGAAGGAGGGGAGGGGGAGGGAGAGAGGAAGAGAGAGAGGGAGGGGAGGAGGGAGAGAGAGAGGGGAGGAGAGAGAGAGGGAGGGGAGAGAGGGAGAGAGGAAGGGGACAGGGAGGGAGAGGAGCAGACGGAGGGAGAGGGGGGAGAGGGAGGGAGAAAGGAAGAGGGAGGGTGGGAGGGGAGAAAAAGTTGAAAAGCTGCCTATTGGGTACTTTGCTCACTTCCTGGGTATTGGGATCAGTTGTACCCTAGACTTCAGCATCATGCAGAATACCCTTGTAACAGACCTGCACATGTACCCCTGAATCTAAAATAAAAATTCATTTAAAAAAAGGACACTAAAGAAAATTTAACCTACAGTCACACAAAACAGTCAACACAACCCAACTCTTAGCGAGATAAACATAAAACCTCAAACAAAAGGCCTATTTACTGCAGTTTCTTTTACCCAATATGTCATGTCTGATTTCAACAAAACTTAGAAAACATGCTAAAAGGTCAAAATCAAAGTTGCATGAGGCCTAGCAAGAATCAGAACCATTGCCAGACTCACATATGGCAGCGATTTTGGAACTATCTGACTGAAAAAATAATTATGATCAGTATACTAAAGGCTCTGATGGAAAAAGTGAACAACATGCAAGAAAGATGGATAATGTAAGACAACAGAAACTCTTAAGAAAGAACGCAAACAAAATACTAGAGAGTGCTATAACAGAAATGAAGAATGCCTTGGGACTTATTGGGAAACTGGAAAAGATAATAGATAACCCAGGAAAGAATCAATGAGCTTGCAGATATGTCAATAGAAAGTTCTAAAACTAAAACGCAAAGAATAAAAAGAATGAAAATGACAGAACATGGCAGGGCTTGGTAGCTCACACTATATCTCAGCACTTCACGAGGACCAGGTGGGAAGATCACTTGAGACCAAGAGTTGAGGACCAGCCTGGGCAACATAGAGATCTGTTGACTCCACAAAAATGGAAAAGAAAAAGACAGAATAGGATATCCAAAACTGTGGGACAGTTACAAAATTTTATATATTTAAGTACTGGCTTTGGCTGCACATACACTAAAATTGGAACAGTACAGAGAAGATTGCACAACATGGCCCATGATTACGTATCATGCAAAGATGATATGTAAGTTCATGAAGCATAAAAAACATCTTTTAAAAAAAATGTAATATATATACATTTATATATAATTGTATACACACAATGGGAATAACAGAGGAAAAAAGGGAAAGAAATAGAATAAACATTTGAAGTAATAATGGCTGAGAATTTTCAAAACTAAAGACAGACACCAAACCACAAATCCAGAAAGTTAAGAAAACAAGCGAGATAAATATCAAAGGCCAGGTTTGGTGGCTCACATCTGTTCATCCCAGCACTTTGGGAGGCTAAAGTGGGTGAATCACTTGAGGTGAGGAGTTTAAGGCCAGACTGGCCAATATGGTGAAACCCCATCTCTACTAAAAATACAAAAATTAGCCAGGCCTGGTGGCAGGCACATGTAATCCCAGCTACTCAGGAGCCTGAGGCAGGAGAATCACTTGAAAGTGGGAGGTGGAGGTTGCAGTGAGCTGAGATCATGCCACTGCACTCCAGCCTGGGTGACAGAGTAAGACTCTGTGTCACTACATACATACATACATACATGCCAAAAAATCTGTACCTAGGCATATCATATTCAAATTGTAGAAAATCAGAGATAACATCCTGAAAAAACGTAGGGGACAAAACACACCTTACCTATGGAGGAACAAGGATAAGAGTAATATTGAATTTCTCCACAGAAACATTCAAGCAAGAAAAGAGTGGAGTGAAATATTTATGTATTTATTATGTTTTTAATTTTTATTTTTGTGGTTACATGGTAGGTGTATATGTTTATAGGGTACGTGAGATATTTTGATACAGGTATACAATGTGTAATAATTACATCAAGATAAATGAGGTATCCATCACCTCAAGCATTTATCATTTCTTCGTATTACAAACCATCTAGCATACTCTTTGGTTATTTTTTAATATATAGTAAATTTTTGTTGACTGTAGTCACCCTGTTGTGCTATCAAATGCTAGATCTTATTTTTTCTACCTAATTATATTTTTGTATCCATTAACTATCTCCTCCCTGTCGCCCACCTACCCACTACCCTTCCCAGCCTCTGGTAACCATTGTTCTACTCTCTCTTTCCATGAGTTCAACTGTCTTAATTTTTAGCTCTCACAAAGAAGTCAGAACATGTAGTTTGTCTTCCTGTGCCTGGCTTATTTAACTTAACATAATGATCTCCATCTCCATCCACGTTATTGTAAATGACAGGATCGTTATTATTATATTATTATTATTATTATTTTGAGACAGTCTTGCTAATGGCAATATGAGATGCAAAGAATGTGGTTTAATGGAAGGGCACTGGGCTGGGGCCTCTGAGCCTTGCTGTGTCACTGACAAGTTGTATGACTGCCTGGGCTTGAGTTAAACCTTCTGCCTAAATTCTAGCAGAAGAGGCTAGCTAAAAGAGGAGATTCGGTGTCTGAGAGAATGTGAAAAGAAAAGTCACCTAAGACCCCAACCCACTGACAACAGAGGAGGGACTGGGGCAAACAGACCTGCAACTGGTTCCATCCAGCAGCCAGTGCACAGAGCGGAGTGGCCTGTGGGCCTGAGCAGTGATGTCCCCCAGGCCCCGAAAGCAGGGGGGTGGCTGGGGGCTGGGACTTGTTTCTTGAATAGAAGGAGAAGGGAAGACACTAGAGGATCTGGTAAAAAAAAACAAAACATTCTAGTAGTTTCAGCCTCTCCGCTGGGTGCACTGTCTCCTTGCCCCAGACAGTAGGCCAGTGAAGCGGATGGAAGTGAGTGCTCACATGACACAGTGCTCCCGGGGCTCAGACACTTCCCACTGCAGCAAGCTGGAACTATCCAAGCTGTGGGGTCAGGGTAGAACAATTGATTCTTTTTTTTTTTGAGATGGAGTTTGCTCTTGTTGTCCAGGCTGGAGTGCAATGGTGTGATCTCGGCTCATAGCAGCCTCCACCTCCCAGGTTCAAGTGATTCTCCTGCCTCAACCTCCTAAGTAGCTGGGATTACAGATGCCCTCCACCATGCTCAGCTAATTTTTTCTATTTTTAGTAGAGATGGGGTTTTGCCATGTTGGCCAGGCTGGTCTCGAACTCCTGACCTCAGGTGATCCGCCCACCTTGGCCTCCCAAAGTGCTGGTTTTACAGGCGTGAGCCACTGTGCCCAGCCAAACAAATGATTCTTATATGCAGATTCTTTAGGGAGCAGCTAGGCCAGCTCCCAGTGACTGGGGACCCTGTGAGGGTGTGAGGGAGATGATGGTAGCTTGGAGACACTCCTAGGGGCTGCTGTTTTGTTATCCTGCACCCTCTTCATCTTCCAGGGCCACACAGCTCCATGGAAATACATTATCTGTGAGCCTAATGTCTCCACTTCAGCTTAGGCTTCCTAGACTGTAGCGGAGACCTCCAAAACATAGAACAGGTTTCAGGCATTGCAGGAAACAAAAGACAGGAAAAAAGTGTTAGAGACAGCCGTGCCTTGTGTGGTTTAAAAGAAAAAGAATGTGTTCATTCTCTGAGTCTCTGAAGTAATGCAGCTGTATTTAGAAGTGGATCAATAAATTACTTTAGGTTTTTAGGCTTAGGATTCAGCACTGAGATTTCTCTGTGCTCTGAAAGACTATCCAGTAACTGTCCCTCCAATAACTATCCTTAGTTTTTTTTTGTTACAGTTGCGATTCCATTGGTTATCAAACTTTTTCCTAGTGGAATGTTTTTCCAGTCTTGATTGACATTACTTTTTCCCAGGTTTCTTTTTTTTGGTTTTGTTTTAAAGAGACATTTATTTGTAATAAGCACACTATCTCTGTACCAAATAGATGCAAAGCCTTATCTTTTTTGAGATGGAGTCTTGCTCTGTCTTCCAGGATGGAGTACAGTGGTGCCATCTGGGCTCACTGCAACCTCCGCCTCCCAGGGTCAAGCGATTTTCCTGCCTCAGCCTCCCGAGTAGCTGGGATTACAGCCACGTACCACAATGCCTGGCTAATTTTTGTATTTTTAGTAGAGACAGGGTTTCACCGTGTTGGCTTGGCTGGTCTCCAACTCCTGACCTTATGTGATCTGCCCACCTTGGCCTCCCAAAGTGATGGGATAACAGGCATGAGCCACCGTGCCTGGCCAAAGCCTTATCTTACAAAGCTAAGCAACCTCATGCTGTCGATGTTACTTCTATTCATTTTCTGCTCAGCTATAGTCTGATTCTCAAATTCTTAATTAGCTCACTGAAACTAGCACATTTTTTTTGTTTGCTTTGCTATACTTTACACAAAAGCTAGACTTCGAAACCCCAAACAATCTTCTTCCTGTCCTTGAGTAAGCTCCATCAGCAAGACACTCATCTCTACTTAAGACTGAGTCCATCAAAACACACTTATCCCCAATACAACAAACCAAGTCCCAAGTAAACACAGCAATAGCAGGGGAAGGGCACGCATGGTTTTGAGTACCATGGAGAGGACCACCAGACAAGTGTTAAAGGACTATGAATTTATTTCTGACTGAGTGGATGACGGCATTTTGTTAAATATTCCAGACTCCTTGACCAGAAATGGAGAATACCTTCCAAAGCATCCCTCCAAGATAACAGCTATTTCCCAAACTATCTCTGCTGAAGAATACTGCAATTCACAGTACCCTTACAGTCTTCAGTAACAACCAGGAGTACACTAAGAAAACCTGATGTTACTGATTTGGGGGGCAGTCTCCCAGAAATTAATATGCAAAAGGACATGAGGAACAGAAGCCACCTTAAGCTTGTGATGGGCTTTTCTGTATTTAACCGCCTCTTTAAACATTCTGAGGTGCTACTACTCATCAATTACTCCAGTAATTAATGACTTTAGGAATGAATGTTCAAAACTCCTGTCCTGAAAAAATTGTAAGAACTTCTACTTTACTTTTTCAGTCCAACTGACCCTTTTTTTTTTTTTTTTTTTGAGACAGTCTCGCTCTATCACCAGGCTGGAGTGCAGTGGCATGATCTTGGCTCACTGTAACCTCCACCTCCTGAGTTCAAACGATTCTCCTGCCTCAGCCTCCCAAGTAGCTTGGACTACAGGCACATGCCACCACGCCCAGCTAATTTTTGTATTTTTAGTAGAGACGAGCTTTCACCATGTTGGCCAGGATGGTCTCCATCCCTTGACCTCATGATCTGCCTGCCTCCACCTTCCAAAGTGCTGGGATTGCAGGCGTGAGCCACTGCACCCTGTCCAGCCCAACTGACTCTTACACAGAGCTTTCTAAAGATAGTCACCAATAGTCAAGGCTTAAACGCTCATTTGACTTCCCAACAGTACCTAAACATTTAAAAACCAAATTTAAATTAATAATAGCCATTAATTAGCCTAACCACTAATCAGCTGCTGAGATGATTTTGTATGCCAGGCATGGTTCTAGCTGCTTTACATGTATTAAAGCCTCTGTCCTGACAAACTTATGGCTGAGACACTTATTTTATTCCCATATTACAGAGGAAAAAAAAAGAAAGGCTGGGTCACAGAGCTAAAAAGTGGTCAGTCCAAGACCTGACTCCACTCCACAGTGAGGAAAACCCAACCACCACCACTAACTGAGTCTTACACGCTTGCTACTTGAGACACATTTCGATGGTTGGAAATCTGGAGTCCCTCTCCCCCTTGAAGCCTATCTGCAACATGACCTTGAGGACAAAATCAAAGTAAACGTCCCATTCATAAAGTAGGACACTACCCTGTCAAAAAGTGCCTCGAGGATGAAAGGGAACGCCTATCAAGCACCCCCTCCCATGAAAGCGAAACAGACCCAAAACCCCACAGAGAAAATGTTAAGTACCAGGAAACTGACATCAAGTCATGCGGTTGAAACGTCAGGGCACCGGAGGTGCATCCAAAGACCCATCCCATTCACCTATAATAAAGTCCAAACTGTGACCACAGCCAGCAAGACCTCAGCATGAAAGACCTCCAGGTTAACAGCGAATGGGCTTCTTTAAGAGGGAGGGACTCCAAGTGACAAGAAGGACCACCTCCCTTGCTCAAATACACTAGGAAGGCATTCGAGACTGTCTACATCCCAGCCACCGCACTGGAGTCAAAAAGCCACCGGGAAGGGTACTGGGAGCCTCGGAAATGGCTGGTGTGGATCCCGATGACTGCGGCTAATTAACAGAAACCCACAAAACTTGTTTCCCGGAGAGCAGAGTCCAACAATAGCCTTCGAGACTCTTGACAGCGAGTTGCTGCCTCAACTTGACGCGCTCCCTAACGGCCCCCGGGAGGAGTTGTCCGGGAGCCCGCGGCCAGGATGCCCAGTGGGAGCGGAAACCAGATGCGGGCCGGGCGGTGGGCGCGGCCGGCGGGCGGGAAGGCTGGAGCCAGAGCTGGATTAGGGGCGCGCCTCGCGGGTCCACCCACTCGCCGCGCAAGGCCGCAAACATGAACGCCGCGCAAAGTCCGCTGCCTCGGTCGCGTCTCATCCCCGGCGCCTGGCCCGGTGGGGAGCGGCTGGGAAGGGCTCGGTGCTGCACCTCCCGGCCCGTGGAGCGGCGAATTTCGGGGTGGGGAGGGGAGAGGGGCCGAGACGCTCCCTCCCCGAACCGCCGAGGCCCAGGAGGAGACGCCCCGCGCCTGCCCGCGAGCCACGCGCACCCCGCGCCACTGCTTGCTCTGCCGCCTCCCGTACCCCTGTTACCTGGAGGTGCCCACGACCGGCCGCTAGTTGCGCTCAGGCGGGAAACACGCTCACCAACACCATCCACCAGGTTTCTTTTGCTTTTGCAAATGGTGTTGAAATAAACATCTTTGTACTTAAACAATATATGTGTGTTTTAGCAGTAAAATTTTAACATTAAACCACTAATTTCATTCATTTGTTGAATTTTATTGTAGTATATCACACATACAGTACGCTATTTATCAGTAACTGATGTGTTCACAAAATGAACACATGCTCATAATCACTAATATATTAAGATAGAAAATTACCAGCACCCTGGAAACCTTGCTCAGCTTCTCTCTCTCAATCACTGCCGCCACCTTCCTACCCAGAGCAAACAATATCCTGATTTCTAGATCATTGATTTGCTTTACCTACTTAGTAGCTTTAAATTGTTTAAATGAAGACGTAATATATTATTCTTTGGACTCTGGCTCCCCGCCGCCTCATCATGTGTCGAGATTCATCTGTGGTGTTGGTAATAGAGCAGAGTTCATTTTTCTGTTGCTGTACAGTATATCATTATATGCATAGACCAGGTTTATTTATTCATTCTCATTGCACTGCTCTGCAATGCCACCTTTGCCATAAGCCAAGTACCCACATCTGAGAGGCTGTTTTGTTTCTGAACCTGCCATTCTGTTTCATTGATGTATTTGTCTAACCTTGTGCCAAAACCCTACTGTGTTACTTATGGGTATATGATTAACTTAGCTCATGTTAAAAGTATGTAATGTAGATAATTATAGCTGTATAATAATAATATCTTGATATCTGGTAGAATAACTTCTCCTAGTTTGTTGTTCTTTGAAAACTACCTTGTCTATTCTTGGCTCTGTGTATTTCCATATAACTTTTACAATCAACTTTAAATTACCCCTCTCCCCTCAAAAAAAAAAAAAAAGCATGCTGGAATTTTGATTGGGAATTCTTTGAGGCATTTTTACTACATTAAATCTTCCTGTCCCTGAAAATGGTATGTCTGTTTATTTGGGTTTTTAATTTCTCTCAGTAGTATTTTATAGATTTCTGTGTTAAGGTTATATTTATCTTTTATTGATTTTTTTCTTACATATTTGGTGGGTTTTAAAATGTCATAAGTGGTAGTTTAAAAAATGATTCCTAATTGTTTGTATTAGAAACATTGTTTTTATATATCAAAGCATAAGTTTTTAATAAGACGATTTTATGAGATTGAAGATATATATCAAGAATCACCTAATATTCAAGTTCAAATCATCATGGGAATACTGAGTTAATTGAGAAAAGTAAAGTTGGATTAAATCCAGGCTTGTATCCTTATATACAGATTCTTTAGGGAGCAGCTAGGCCAGCTCGCAGTGACTGGAGACCCTGTGAGGGTGTGAGGCAGATGATGGTAGCTTGGAGACACTCCTAGGGGCTGCAGTTTTGTTATCCTGCAAAAGGAACTAGGAGGAGCTTGTTCCTAAACTGTGTGAGTTCTGTGTTGGTTGCTTGAGAGTGATTGCCTAGGGCTTGCTTCCTCTCAGCCAAAGTGATTGGGATTTGGCAGTCAAGGCAATTTTCTTTGTTTTTCAGGTACCCTGAGCCCTCTCCTAGCCAGCCCACATTTGTGAGCACTTGGTAAACACAGAGCAGGAGGGAATGGCAGTGAATGGGGATTTCCCTCAGTCCTGCCCACTGGCTGCTCTTGAACTGACAGGCTTCTCCCTCATTCTAAACTCACCAGCAGCACCAGCCATGGTGGCTCACACCTGTAATCTCAACACTTTGGGAGGCCGAGGATGGTGGATCACCTGAGATCAGGTGTTCAAGACCAGCCTGGCCAATGTGATGAAACCCCATCTCTACTAAAAATCCAAACTAATCAGCTGGCCATGGTGGCAGGTGCCTGTAATTCCAGCTACTTGGGAGGCTGAGGCAGGAGAATTGCTTCAACCTGGGAGGCAGAGGTTGCAGTGAGTCAAGATCGCGCCATTTCACTTTTGCCTGGGCAACAAGAGTGAAACTCTGTCAATAAAATAAATCAATCCACTCTCAGTGGAGCAGTAAACCCGTGCACGGTCAGGCATAGCACATGTCCTGAAATGGTGGGGACCAGACCTGTTTCCTTAAACTCACACCTGCTTTGTTTTTCCAGGTCTATAAGGGAGAATTCCAGCTACCTGACTTTCTTAAAGAAAAACCACAGGTACTGTGTCCGCTTCTTCCTTCTGAAAATAGATTGGCTCTTGCATTGAAGTAATCTTTTTAAAGAGATAATAGAATTAAAAAAACAGAAACAAGAAAAAAAGAAGAAAAGGGATAATCATATGTGCTGGTGGAAGAAAGATTAGTCTGCAACTTGTTGATTTTAAAAATAATTTAACACAGTCTTAATTTCAGAGAGCTCAGTGTCTCCCAAAACTAGGGGAATACTTTATTGATAACCATATTCTGATTGCTTGAGGTCATGCAGAAGCCTCCCAGTTGGTAAAGCTGCTCCAGCCTTCCAGTGCCTAATTCAAAATAAAAATATACAGTGACCCTCTCTGTTTTTACTGTGTGTACTATATATCCATGGCCCTTTGACTTTTATCATTTGGAGCCTAGGAGACTTATATTTTGCATACAGCCACTCGCCCTTGGGAAGGATGGCAAGAGTTTGAAGGATTAAAGCCATCACGGTGGCTCGTGCCTGTAATCCCAGCACTTTGAAAGGTCGAGGTGGATGGATCACTTGAAGTTAGGAGTTCAAGACCAACCTGGCACCATGGTGAAACCCCATCTCTACTAAAGATACAAAAATTAGCCAAGCATTGTGGCTGGAACCTGTCATCTCAGCTACTTAGGAGGCTGTGGCGGGAGAATTGCATGAACCAGGAGGTGGAGGTTGCTGAGCCAAGATAATGCCACTGCACTTCAGCCTGGGTGACAGAACAAGACTCTGCCTCCAAAAAAGAAAAAATTAGCTAGGCATGGTGGTGCAGGCTGATGGTCCCAGCTACCTGGGAGGCTGAGGCAGGAGGATCGCTTGAGGCTGGGAGGTGGAGGTTGCCAAGTCTAGATTGTGCCACTGCACTCCAGCCTGGGTGACAGAGTCAGACCTTGTCTCAAAAATAAAAAAAATTAAGTAGATTCAGTTTTCCCTGTAACGTCTGCTCTCACTGACTTGCATTCCAGTCCTGTTTCCTGGGTTGGAAAGAAACAGGGAGTCTCGCAGCTGACATGCCTAGAGGAGCCCAGTGCCTGAAGCAAACCTGGAGTAAATGGGCCATCCTCTCTGAGGGAAGCCATGTCTCACACCAGAGTTGAAGCCTCTTCGTTCCCCGATCCTTGTCTGAAAACAGCCACTAGTAATCGATGCATATGACTTGAGTGTTTTAAAGTACTTTCAAAGCATGTTCTTACTCACATATATTTAGTGTTCATCCATCCATTCATTTCAGTTATTCACCAATTGTTTACTTAGTGCCTACTATGGTGAAGAATTGGAGTAAGTCCTCAGTAATGGGGGTAAGAAGAACCTTCTCAAGGAGCTCCTGATATATCCAGAAGACTCCAACCAACTCATGCAGACAAGGAGGCACAGAGCTCTGGGCCCATGCTGGGCATGGTGTCCCAGAAACCTGGGCAGATTCATGAACAGACTCACTCACAGGCTGTGGAAGTTGCAGCCAGAGAATATTCCAAGAGGTTGTCTTGAAGGAGTATAAAATCCAAAAGTGTTCGGGTGCGGTGGCTCACGCCTGTAATCCCAGCATTTTAGGAGGCTGAGGCAGGCGGATCACTAGGTCAGGAGTTTGAGACCAGCTTAGCCAACATAGTGAAACCCCATCTCTACGAAAAATACAAAAAAAAATTAGCTGGACATGGTGGCACACACCTGTAATCTCAGCTACTTGGGAGGCTGAGGCAGGAGAATCACTTGAACTCAGGAGGTAGAGGTTACAGTGAGCCGAGATTGTGCCACTGCACTCCAGCCCGGGTGATGGTGTGAGACTACATCTCAAAAAAAAAACCTCTCTGAACACTGTTGATAGGAAGACCAAAAAAACCCTCATTTTTAGATTATAGATCATTTATAGATCATTCCTATGAATCATAAGAAAAAAAAGTTTTTTTAAATTGGGCAAAAAGCCTGGGCAACATAGCAAGACCTCATCTCTATCAAAAAAATTAGCTGGGCAGGGCCAGGTATGGTGGCTCACACATGTAATCCCAGCACTTTGGGAGGCTAAGGTGGGCGGATCACTTGAGGTCAGGAATTCAAGACCAGCCTGGCAAATATGGCAGAACCTCATTTGTAAAAACAAATACCAAAAAAATTAGCCAGGCGTGGCGGCACATGCCTGTAATCCCAGTTGCTCCTGAGGCTGATGCAGGAGAATTTCATTGCTTGAATTCAGGTGGCAGAGGTTGCTGTGAAGTGAGATCACAGCACTGCACTGCAGCCTTGGCTACAAAACAAGATTCCATCTCCAAAGAAAAAAAATTAGCTGAGCGTGATGACATGCTTGGGAAGCTGAGGCAGGATGATCCGTTGAGCCCAGGCCGTGAATTGCAATTGTGCCACTGTACTCCAGCCTAGGTTACAGAGGGAAACCTTGTCTATTAAGAAAGCAAAGAATCATGCAGAAGCGCACATGCACACACACATAGTAATAGGCCTATAAGATCTTCAGTTTAACCTCTAGTGTGAATGAACTGACACCCATAGAACTTCCAGATTCAATCATTAGCTAGAATGGTTCATAAAACTTGGGAAAGTACAGTACTTAACAATTACAGTTTTATAAAGGATACAGATCAGGAGCAGCCATAAGATAGGAGCAGGTCTGGGAAGGTTCTGAGTGCAGAGCTTCTGCCCCTGCTCCCTATGGAATCGGCATGTCACTCTCCTGGCACACCCATGTGTTCACCAACTGGGAAGTGCCACTGAACTTCCACACCTAGCATTTTTACTGGGGTTTATTCATGCATGCAAGATTGATCAAATCAATGGTCATGTATTAGAACTCAATCTCCAGCCAACCTCCCCTCCCCAGAGTTGAGACCGGCTCCAAACCCCAGCCCCCTGATTCCATGGTTGGCCTTTGTGGTGACCAACCCCATCCTGAGTCATCTCATAATATAAACTCGGATGTGATCCAAGGGGCTTAGAAATGACAAAGACACTCTCGTTACCCAGGAAATTCCAAGGATTCAGTGTTTCCGTCCTAGGAACAAGAGGGAGAGGCCAGTCAGATTCTTGAGCATGCAGCAGTAGTGCACTGAATTCATCTGAAAGTGAACAGAGCCCACGGGCCACCCCTGTTGTTTCAGTGGGGCAGTCACTTCTCATGCTGACCAACTCGAAGAACATTCAAACTTACCTTCTTTCCTTCAACAGACTGAGCAAGTGGAGTAGCAGAACCAGGAGCCTCTTCCGTACATGAGGTGAGGGTATGGGGACATTGCTGGGTTCTTCTGTTGCCCACTCGAGCTCTTGCAGGACGCTGGGTGGCTGAGGGGGAGAGCACAGCTCTGGAGTCCATCTGCCTGGGTTGGAATCCTGGCTCTTCACTTTCTGTGTGGCAGCGAGTGCGTTACTTCATCTCTCTGTGTCTTCATTTCTTCATCTATAAAATGAGGATATTAACAAGAGCATGGTGGTGAGGATGAATCATCATCCAAGAGCCTGGCTCATTATCAGCACACGATAGTGTTGTTGTTTTCTTCATGAACCATGAAATATTGCAGCTGAAAGGGACCTGGAGGCCATCAAGCCAAACTCCCTGTTTGTTGAAAAGGAAGCTGGTCCTGGAGGAAGCAGGTCATTTGTCAAGATCATAGTCCAGAGGCAGGGAGACTCAGAACTCAGGAACGGCTGCTTGCTTCTGCTTTCCCTGTTCAGCTGGGGCCCCAGCTGCCCACCCCTACCTTCAGGGGCTTTCTCTGTGTGCTGGACTTGCAGATGTTTTTGCAGCATTGCATTTTTTTTTTATTGTTTCTTGGTTGGCTTTTCAAGTTTATCCTTGCTTGTTTTAATGTATTATGGATAGCTTAGATGAGTAACCCACGTTGTTGCAATGGACTAAGCACTACACTGTGGACAAGGCCAGCCCTGCCTTCTACACCCTCTGAGTATGTGGCCCTTATCAGGCACATGAGCAGGGTCCCCAGCTCAAAAGCTGGATTCTGAGCCCAGATCTCCAGATGCCGCTGCTCAGAGCTCATATGCTCTCCCAGACTTTCAGTCTCTCCTTATCCACCCAGACTCTCTTAAGATCAGTTTTTTTCCAAATGATATGGTAAAGCCTTTGATCAGTTGGAACTTGAAGAGCCTTTTAAAAAATCTGATACTGGCTGGGCACCATGGCTCAAGACTGTAATCCACATACTTTGGGAGGCCAAGGTGGGCAGATCACAAGGTCAGGAGTTCGAGACCAGTCTGGCCAACATGGTGAAACCCCATCTCTACCAAAAATACAAAACTTAGCTGGGCGTGGTGGGCACCTGTAATCACAGCTACTCGGGAAGCTGAGGCAGGAGAATCACTTGAACCCAGGAGGCAGAGGTTGTGGTGAGCCGAGATAGCACTATTGCATTCTAGCCTGGGCGACAAGAGCGAGACTTCATCTAAAAAAAAATACAAAACTTAGCTGTTCTTGGTGGTGGGCACTTGTAGTCCCAACTACTCGGGAGTCTGAGGCAGGAGAATCAGTTGAACCTGGAAGGCAGAGAGGTTGCTGTGAGCCAAGATCACGCCACTGCACACTCCAGCCTGGGTGACAGAGCAAGACTCTGTCTCAAAATCTGATATTGATAGTGATTTTTTCTTAGTTTACGTGTTGACTTTTGTTTTTATTTTTACTTTATATAATGATGTATTGTGCATACTCCATACCAGGCATAAAATGCCAAGCACTGTATTTGTGTGTGTGTGTGTGTGTGTGTGTGTGTGTGTGTGTGTATATATGATGATATAGCTAACAGATATCCTAAATTATAGATACAGCTATATGTAAAATTGTATTCAGTTCTCAAACCACTCTGACAAGCAGGCAGTATTCCTGTTTTACTAGTGAGAAAACAGGTTGAATATGACTTGCTGTGCATTGATGGATTACAGATATAAGAAGCACATGGACACTGCTCCGTCCCATCAAAATCCCATAGGGAGTAGTGGCAGAGCTACTAATATTGACAGGTTCTAGGATTCAGGTTTCCTTTCTGCTAAGGAGCAAATGCAGAATGTTAGACTTATGCTCTGCAGATCTGCATATTTAGCAGCAGCTATCAGCCCTTGGATAATTTTGTTTATACAAAATGCTTTCAAAGTTCACAGGTAATCTCCCTGCCCGCCCCACCAGACACACACACAAGGCCTGATTTATTACCAGCCATGTTGTAAGATGGACTGCGTCGGCAGATGCCTCAGCAGCATTTCACCCTTGCTGTGTGTAGAGGCTTGAATGTGCCCACTTGTGGTGAGGAGAACTCTGGAGAACTGGGGACACAGCGAAGCCATTAGGATGGATACTATATTATCTTTCGGGTTGCTTTGGCATTTCAATAACAGTCACTATGTTCTCTGGAGCTTCCTTTAAAGAACCTTAGGATCATTTCTTCACATGAGGAATCAGGCTGCTGACCCCTGGACACTTAACCTTAGGATCATTTCTTCACATGAGGAATCAAGGTGCTGACCCCTGGACACTTAACCTTAGGATCATTTCTTCACATGAGGAGGAATCAGGGTGCTGAGCTCTGGATCCTTAAGAACCTTAGGATCATTTCTTCACATGAGAAGGAATCAGGGTGCTGAGCCCTGGACACTTAACCTTAGGATCATTTCTTCACATGAGGAGGAATCAGGGTGCTGGGCTCTGGACACTTAAGGACCTTAGGATCATTTCTCCACATGAGGAGGAATCAGGCTGCTGAGCCCTGGACACTTAAGGACCTTAGGATCATTTCTCCACATGAGGAGGAATCAGGGTGCTGAGCCCTGGATACTCAAAGAACCTTAGGATCATTTGTTCACATGAGGAATCAGGGTGCTGAGCCCTGGTCACTTGATGCCCCTGACAGTGCCCCCACAGTGGTGTCAATAGCAGAGACAGTGTCAGTCATTTAGAAATGGGTAGGAGTAGCCCGGTTTCAGCCACCATCTGCTCATTTTGCACCCAGCAGCTGCTTGCATGCCTCTGAAAGCACCAGAGTGAGGGCTTGTGTGCCTCCCAAGCAGCCCTCCTGAGGCAGCTGTTCTGTGTGGATCCTCCTTCCCCTGACCTGCAGGAGCCTTTTGGATTACCTGGCTTGTCCAGGCCGAGAGCTGGGAGGAGAAAGGAGGTGAAGGCACAGGAAGAACACACTGGGACTCCACACCTGTAACCACAGTCTGTCTGTTTGCCCTAGGAAAGAAGGCTGCCTTTTCAGCAAAGGGAAATTTCTAGTACTGGCTGCCCCCTCCGAGCGTCTGCACCTTGGCTGCGTCTCCTCTTCGTTTGCCAATTTCCTCCCACTGAGAGGATGGAGGTGTCCACACACCTTTGGGCCTCGTGAGGGATACGCCTCCTGCGTAAAGAGCTCTTGATCCTGATTCCGTGCACAACCCTGCGATAAGGAGCCCAGAAGGGACATGTTTCCTGTTAAAACTGCTCTTGTCCTCTTTTCTTACCAGATTATGAAGTTTGTTTTCAAGGGGAGGGTTTAAAAATGGGATCCTGTAAGCAGACTTGCACAGTTTCCTTTTGAAATAGGTTGTCTGTACATGTTCTAATGTTTTGTAGAACACGTGTGCCTGTTTAAATGTATTGATGTGGGTAATAATAAATAATTATTTAAATGATTCATTTGATTTCTGAGAAGTTGGGAAATTACCATTATACATTTACAACTTAATGACTTTTGTATTTTATTTTTCAAAATAAAAGCTTTCAATGTGAGGCATTCTGGTAGTTACATGTCTTCATTAATGTCATTTCAGAGAAGCACAAGACCTTATCAGATGCTGCTGTGATGAACCACAGTTTCCTTGATTGGTTGTATTGTAGATAATCCCCTGGAGCTATCACCTTATTTTTGGCTGGGAGGAGGGGGCGGTGGGTAGAGACAGGGTCTCATTACATTGCCCAGCCTGGACTCAAAAGATTCTTTTGCCTCAGCCTCCCAACGTACTGGGATTACAGGTGTCAGCCACAGTGCCTGGCCTGCATCATCATTTTTTAGTGAAGTTTTCTATAATTATTTCAGAGAGAACCTATCGCCATCCACTTTCAGGATCCTGTTCTATTTCATGCTTGAATATTGTACGTAAGGACACAGAGGTTACTATTTCCACTCATTTTCTAGAAGTCATTGTTATGGAACACAGGATGTTCAGATGGTGGTAATAATTCCCATATTGTATGTTCTATGTGCCAGGCATGAAAAGGGTATTTAACATGTTAGCTCATGTTAAATACCCTTTTCATGCCTGGCACATAGAACATAACTTGTACCTATTAGGCCATATCCATACAGAAATTGCAGTATTTTCTACTCTGTCACTCAAGACACTTAGCTAACAATCACACTTGCTTCCACCCTTTCCTCCCTCTTTCCATCCACATCCAAGATCTTTGATCCTACCTTCAGTGTATTTCTTGGATCACACAGCAGAATTAGAGTTTTTAGAATGCACATCTGTAAGGACCCTCCCCACCTGAAACATTTCGGTGTCTTCCATTTCACTTAGAAGAAAGCCCAGACTCCTGCCAGGGCCAGCAAGGTCCTCCTCTCCATCGCTTTGCAGGCCTTTCTTCCCACCTCACTGCTTGTGCTCTAGAAGTATTTCCCAAACATAGCAAGCTCTTCCTGTCCCTGCATATCTCATTCCTCCCTCTGGAATATTCTTTCCTTTGGCTATTTACTTATTTATAGATGGAGTCTCACTCTGTCACCCATCTGGCATGCAGTAGCATGATCTCTGCTCACAGCAACCTCCACCTCCCAGGTTCAAGCTATGTTCTTCCCTTTGGCTATTTATTCATTTATTTGCTTATTTATAGATGGGGTCTCATTCTGTCACCCAGTTGGCCTACAGTAGCACAATTTCGGCTCACTACAAGCTCCACCTCCTGGATTCAAGCAATTTTCCTGCCTCAGCCTCCCGAGTAGCTACGATTACAGGCATGCACCACCACACCTGGCTAATTTTTGTATTTTTAGTAGAGATGGGGTTTCACCATGTGAGCGAGGCTGGTCTCAAACTCCCAACCTCAAATGATCTGCCCACCTTGAACTCCCAAAGTACTGGGATTATAGGCGTGAGCCACTGTGCCCGGCCCCCTTTGCTCTTTGACTGATTGATAGGCTCCTTCTCGATTCTCTGGTCTCAGTAAGTCTCACTTCCTCAAAGAGATTTTCCCTGGCCTCTTAAACTGAAAGGTAACTCTTCTGCTGCCTGCCTTCTTCGTGGTACTTACTACACTTTGCAGTGTTTCATCTGTTTGTTGCCTTTTTTATTACTTGACTCCTACCCCAGCCAGTAAGATCCTGGAGTACTAAGACTATATTTTTTCTTTCCTCTTATACTTTCGACACCTAGCAAGTTGTCTGGCACTTTCTAGAAACCAAGTAAAATATTTGGTGGATGACTAACTAATCCTCTAAAGAGCCTTCTGACATCCATATCATTTCACAGATCAGGAAACAGCCTCAGCGAGGTCAGGCCAAGGCACAAGCCTGATTCTAACGTCCTTTCCACTCCACTTCCCTAGCCCTGTCCCCTTCCATTTAAAATGAGTATGTCCAGCCTGAGCAACATAGAGAGACCCTGTCTCTACATACAAAAATTATTTTAATTAGCCAGGCATGGTGGTATGCACCTGTAATCCCAGTTACTCAGGAGGCTGAGGCAAGAGAATTGTTTGAATCTTGAGTAGCGAAGGTCACAGTGAGCCACAGTTGGGACACTGAACTCCAGTCTGGGCGACAGAGGTAGACTCTGTCTTAAAAAAAAGAAAAAATAAATAAAGTTAAATGAATACTGCTGTTAGATCACTGTTGTATTTAACAGTTTTAAGTCACCCATTTTCTCCAAAGCATTTGATCCTCTAATGCCTAACATTACATTTAAATGTCTAAGCTGGCCAGGCGCGGTGGCTCACACCTGTAATCCCAGCACTTTGGAAGGTCAAAGTGAGCGGATCACTTAAGATCAGGAGTTTGAGACCAGCCTGGTCATCATGGTGAAACTTTATCTCTACTGAAAATACAAAAACTAGCCAGGCGTAGAGACACATGCCTGTAATCCCAGCTACTTGGGAAGTTGAGGCAAGAGAATCACTTGAACCTGGGAGGAGGAGGTTACAGTGAACCGAGATCATGCCACTGGCACTCCAGCCTGGGCGACAGAGTGAGACTCCATCTCAAAAACATAAAAAATAAATGTCTAAGCTATTCTGCTGTCACAGTGTGGCCTTACTGCTCCCTCATATACGGTGCCTTTCTCCTGCCTCCTTTCATTCTCTGCACTTTCTTCTTCCCGATGCTCACACACCCATTCTCCCTACCTGGGAAATCACAGCCTTATTAACAGCTCAGCTATCCTAAGTCCTGTTTCGTCATGAAGTCGAACTCAACTGCTGCAACCTCAAAATAGCAATTTTAATCAGCTTCAGTATAACCTTCCCCCCCCTTGTTTCCTGTGTTAGAATTATGTCACCAGCTTCATGGGGATTAGGTCATATACTCTTCTAGAGTATATCATAATGACCGAACATCTTTAGCTATAACCCACCTAGATCCCAATACTTACCCCCAAGGGAATGTATGATTTTTATTCCCCATTATGAAAAACAAACCCCTCCAAACCCAAAGAATGGACTCAGACCCAGAGAACAGCGAAAGTGAGACTTTCAATGATGGTCTTACAATATTGGGTGTCTGGCAGCAGACACACCCAGCACCTTTTCAACAAGCAGTTTATCCCCTAGTGCGCAGGTCCCTCCCCAAGTTCCTCACAGGCTGAGTACTATGGGGTCACACTCTTCCTGGACGTCGCCTATTGGTTGTTGGGCAGGGGCTTTAGATGTTTTCTTTAGTTGTCCTGCTATGTTTTGTTGCAGCCCACAATGCATTGCAATCCTAGTCAGCTAAGGGGCTCTTCAAGTAATTGACTTATGACCTAAGTAGCTGGGCAGGCTAATAAGAACAGACAAAGTGAGCTATTTTGCAGGCTCGTAAACTTTCATCTTAGACTAAACTTCTTTGGTTCAGGTGAGGGCAACTAGGGGGTTGGGGGGCAACACGCAGGCATTAGCTATCCAAGCAGGGGCCTAGTACAGCTTGTTTCTTTTTAGTTTGCTGACCTAAGCTGATTTAAGGCACTTTGTCTTGGAAATGGACCACTGAATACGTTATTTCTTACACTCAGCTAATTTTTAATTTTTTTTTTTTTTTTTTTGGTAGAGATGGGAGTCCAACTCTATTGCCCAGGCTGGTCTTGAACTCTTGGCCTCAAGTGATCCTCCTGCCTCAGCCTCCCAAAGTGCTTGGATTACAAGCATGAGCCACCTGTTTGGCCATCTTTGTTTAAAAAAGAGAGTTTAGAGGACTCTGAGTAGGAGCTATTGCAGTAACCTGGGCCAGATGTTTATAGCTGGGTGGAAACAATGACCAAGATGAAAAGTAGAAAGACAGGAGAAAGGCTGGGAGGGGTGCCACCAACAGGACTTGCAAGTAAACAGATCTGGTGGCAAAGGTCAGGGAAAACCAAAGACTCCCAGGTCTTCAGGTGACAAGGCCAGATATGGTACATGGTAGTGCTGGCAGACAGAGGGGGAGTTCATTCCACCACACAGTTGGCCCACACACCCTGGCTGCAAAGGGCCAGAGACCGCATGTCTCCAGCTTGCCTGAATTTGGACAACTCACTCAGTCTCACTACCTGTCTTCCCAATTTCAAAATGAAGCTAAAACCGCATGTCTTGTTTTTTTTTTTTTTTTCTAGAGACAGTTTCTCTCTGTCGCCCAGTCCGTAGTGCAGTGGTGCGATCTTGGCTCACTGCAACCTCTGACCCCAGGTTCTAGTGATTCTCCTGCCTCAGCCTCCCAAGTAGATGGGATAACAGGCTCTTGCCACCAAAATTAGCCTGGCTAATTTTTTTCTGTTTTTTTGTTTTTTTTTTCTAGTAAAGACGTTTCACCATGTTGGCCAGGCTGGTCTCAAACACCTAACCTCAGGTGATCCACTGGCCTCAGCCTTCCAAAGTGTTAGGATTACAGGTGTGAGCCATTGCGCCCGGCCTGCAGTTTGTTTTAAGAATCCAGTAACATCACTATGTTTAACAATTGGTGTCGATATTTAGAAGCAGTGGATATGAATGTTTAATGAATGTTATGCATAAACAAATGAGATCAAAGTAAGTGAATTCCATGAAGCTGAGAATGGTGTCTTCTGGATGTGCTACCTGATAACCCCTCCTTCAGCAGTGTGTCCCTTGACAAGCATCATGGGGAGCACGGACAGAAGAGGTAGGTGGGGAGCATGAGGACACAGGTACGGTGACAACTGCCCCTACCTTGCCCCTTCCCATCCACCCTTTTGTATAATATAATCATTTAACAAGAGGTTCCCATGTGTAAAATACTTGCTTCATTCAATCACAGATAGACACTTGATGTTCAAATTTACTGAGGAAGAAGCTATTCACATGCTAAATAGGAATTTTTAGAAATCCCTTAATTAGCTGTATCATTGAAGTAAAACCTATTTAAGGGATATAGTGTTTATCTAGGCAAGACTGGTTGGCTTCTTGGCTTTTTGTCCTCATTTCTTCCTTCTTTCAAAGTGTGGATTTTATTTTCAAGTTTAGGAAAAGATGTGTTCAAGGTGGGAGGTGAAGGCAGGAGGATTGCTTTAAATCAAGAGTTTGACCAGCCTGGTCAATATAGCGAGGCCTTGTCTCTAGAAAAAAAATTTTTTTTCAGTTGGCTGATTGTGGTGGTGCATGCCTGTGGTCCCAGCTCCTCAGGAGGCTGAGGTAGGAGGATCACTCGAGCCCAGGAATTTGAAGCTGCAGTGAGCTGTAGTCATGCCAACTGCACTCCAGCATGGGTGGCAGAGCAAGGCCCTGTCTAAAACAACAAAAAAGGGCCAGGCTCAGTGGCTCACACTTGTAATCCCAGCACTTTGGAAGGCTGAGACAGGAGGGTCTCTTGAGGCCAGGAGTTCGAGACCAGCCTGGGAAACATAGTGAGACCCTGTCTCTATATATTTAAAAAAAAAAAAAAAAAAATGGCTGGGTGCAGTGGCTCACACCTGTAATCCCAGCACTTCAGGAGGCCAAGGCAGGTGGATCACGAGGTCAGCAGTTAAAGATCAGCCTGGCCAACATGGTGAAACCCTGTCTCTACTAAAAATACAAAAATTATCTGGGCATGGTGGCACGTGCCTGTAATCCCTGCTACTCAGGAGGCGGAGGCAGGAGAATTACTTGAACTGGGACCCGGGAGGCAGATGTTGCAGTGAGCTGAAATTGTGCCACTGCACTCCAGCCTGGGCTACAGAGTAAGACTCTGTCTCAAAAAGAAAAAAAAAAAGGTGTTTGGGAACTTCCCCTTCCAAAATGTAGACGTCCACTGTTGGAGGACTATTTTGCATCATAGCCAAGACACATGGCCTGAGAGCCTGTGATGATTATTTGTGTTTGTACAAACTCCAGAGCAGACAAGCTCCTGGAGTAAAAGGCACTCTGTAACTGTCTTGAACAGACATATGAGGAGAGACAGGTCATTGTCTCCAGCATCAAAGGAATGAACCAAGATGTTGATTTTGAAGAGCCAACACTTTCCCAAGAAGCCTCCATAGCGTGACCTCCCAGGGCCTCCACCAGCACTGAGGGTCAGAATTAAGGCATCTGAGGCTGGGCCACATTCTTGCAGAGGCCCCGCTTACAGCATGGCCTGCAGTGATCAAAAGATGTTGATGTCGCTTCTCACCAGATGTCCTGCTCCCACTCTTGCCCTGCCATACCCAGTCTCTTGACAAGCAGCCGGAATTTTTTTTTGATTTTTGGGTTTTTGTTTTTTCTTTGAGAGAGGGTCTCACTCTGTCGCCCAGGCTGGAGTGCAGTGGTGTGATCTCAGCTCACTGCAACCTCTGCCTCCCGGGTTCAAGCAATTCTCATGACTCAGCCTCCCGAGTAGCTGGGACTACAGGCACCTGCCACCATGCCTGGCTAATTTTTGTATTTTCACCATGTTGGCCAGGCTGGTCTTGAACTCCTGACCTCAGGTGACCCACCTGCCTTGACCTCCCAGAGTACTGGGATTACATGTGTGAGCCACTGCTACCGGGCTTTGTTTTTGTTTTTAGAGATTAGATGTAGCTCTCTCACTCAGGCTGGAGTGCAGTGGTGAAATCATGGCTCACTGCAGCCTCTATCTCCTGGGCTCAAGTGATCCTCCCACCTTAGCTTCCTGAGGAGCTGGGACTAGAGGCACATGCCACCACATCTGGTTATTTTTTTTTTTTCATGACAGAGTTTCACTTTTGTTGTCCAGGCTGGAGTGCTCGGTCTCAGCTCACTGTAAACTCTGCTTTCCGGGTTCAAATGATTCTCCTGCCTCAGCCTCCCGAGTAGCTAAGCTTACAGGCATCTGCTACCTATACCTGGCTAATTTTTGTATTTTTAATAGAGAAGGGGTTTTGCCACATTGGCAAGGTTGATCTCAAACTCTTGACCTCAGGTGATCCACCTGCCTCGGCCTCCCATAGTGCTGGGATTACAGGCATGAGCCACTGCTCTTGGCACACCTGTTTAATTTTTTTAAAGTTATTTTTGCAAAGACAGGGGTCTCTGTATGTTGCCCAGGCTGGTCTCAAACTCCTACCCTCAAGCAGGAACTTGGCCTGGGGAAGCCACTGCCAGGCAACAGCTGGTCCTGGGGAGGCTGTGGGAAGGCCAGAGCTGGGCCCGGAGAGGCCACTGTCAGGCAGTAGCTGGGCCTGTCAAGGCCACTGGGAGGCAGAAGAGAGGCCTGGAAAGCTCCACTTGAGGAAGCTTCAGGCCCACAAAGGCAAGGCTGCCAGGAGCTGGCCAGGAGCCGAGCCCACAGAGGCTGTCGTGAGGCAGGACTTGGGCCTGGAGATGCAGCCAGGAGGAAGAGCTGGGCCTGGGGAGGCCACCGTGAGGGAGGCAGAAGGTGAGCCTGGAGAGGCCGACGGGAGGCAGGAGCTGGGCCTGGAG
>CAUYLG010063555.1:0-47345 GCA_963573385.1 Cacajao melanocephalus
ATGCCCAGCCAGCCTTTTTATTTATTTATTTATTTATTTATTTATTTATTTGAGATAGAGTCTCACTCTGTCACCCAGGCTGGAGTACAATGGCAGGATCTCAGCTCACTGCAACCTCCACCTCCCAGGTTCAAGTGATTCTCCTGCCTCAGCCTCCTGAGTAGCTGGAACTACAGGTATGTGCCACCACGCCTGGCTAGTTTTTGTATTTTTAGCAGAGACAGGGTTTCACCAAGCTGGTCAGGCTGGTCTCAAACTCCTGACCTTGTGATCCACCCGCCATGGCCTCCCAAAGTGCTGGGATTATAGGTGTGAGCCACCATGCCCGGCTCAGCTCTTTTCAAGTAGCTCACTAGGGGCAGAACAGGCTGCCTTGGGGCCCTAAGGAAGCTGCTGCAGCCAAGCCCCCAGTGAACCCCAGATGGGCTTTCCCAGGCTCTGGGGGAGGCCCTGCTGCTGGCACTAAGTCTGAGCCCACTGCTTGCTTGTCCGTGGCTCGTGGCCTGGCCACCCCTCTCTATGGCTGTGTCCTAACTGGGCTTCCTGCTTCCAGTCTCCTCCCCATCCATCCAGTCTCCACACTGCTGCTATCACCATCCTCATTAAGCTCTGATGAACTAAGCTCTGGTTAAGTCTGCACCCTGTTCAAAACCCAGCAGCTGCAAAAGCCCTCACAGTAGTCAAAACTCCTTAGCTTGACATTTGAGGGCTCTGTGGCCAGGCCCTTACCACGTTCCAGACCTTCCCGCCCTGCCCCCCACATTCCTGCAGGTTCCCAGCAGCCCTGCTCCCTGCCCACACAGACGGGCGGACACTGTGCACACTGTGCCATGTTCTTGCCCCATCTCCTCTGCCACCCAGTCCCCTCTGGTCCCCCAGCTGGAAGGAGCTGCTTGTTCTCTGGGGCCTCACAGTGCTTCACACCTTCCCATGGCTGTGGCATCTCTCTTCTGGCCTGTAAGTTCCTGACGGTCTTGGACTCAGTTGTATTCACTTTTGAGTCAAGTCTGACACATGGGTTTACACTGGGCGTGTATTTGTCAAATACATGTATAGACAAATAAAAGGGCTCCCAGGCTCCTCACAGGGGATCCAGACTTAAGGATACTTGGAAAACTGGTCTTGTATCAGTTTTCAGGGCTGGAGAACCACCCATTGCAGAAGAAGCACTTATATGTCTAGTTCCTCTCTGGACTTGCTCTTTGAGGGAAGAGACACAACGGCTTCATCTCGATGTAACTGAGTACCCTTGAATTCCTCGTGCCTAATACAATACCAGACACAAAGTAAGTGCTCAAAAAAGAATGAATCGAAGATTTAAAAATGTACACACGAATGGTTCCCCAGGGCTGGGTGTGGACAGCTTCAGCCTACAGAACTATGAGCTTTGCTTCCCTCCTGGGAACTCTAAGCCAAGGCTAAGAGCAACCGACGGTAGCCGGCACATTCTTCAAGAGAAAAAATACCAAGGCTAGAGGGAAACGGCAGTCACGGTCAGGGATCCAGGAACAGTGGCAGAGAGGGGGTTAATTCTGCGGTCTCCTTCTCTGTTGCAAAGCATCTGATTTTGTCTTTGAAAATAGGAACTTGATTTAGAGTTCACATGAGGTCTCTTCCTTGGCAAGTCCTAAGGTGCACTCTAGAAGCAGAGGCCAGGGTAAGATCAACAAGTTTCCATCATGCCCTGTAAGCATATTCTGGGGGGTTCACTGTCAGAGGAGCAGAAGAGGGAACCGAGGCTCAGAGAGTCACAGGAGGAGCTGCCCTTCCTGACCTCTGGGAGTACTGGCCTCCCAGCCCCTCCCTCTTCACACTTGCTTTTTCCTGGCCCAGGGCCCAATGCTTCTGCTGCTGGTCTACCTACCATCTTCCCCAGACAAAACAGAGGCTCAGACGACCTTTGCTACGCGTCAGAGGCACAGCCATGCTGCTCCCCAAACAGTGCAGCACAGTCATGCTCAGAGGCCGGGCCTTACTCAGTTCAACTCATTCATTCCATGCTTGCCCTGAACGCCCACTACAAGCTAGGCAGGCACTGTACCAGTGCTGGAAGCCAACGGTGAGCCCAGGAAATACTTCCCTTCCTTTCAGAGCTACTCTCTTGGCCAGCAGGGTAGGAAAATTTGCTATAGGGTCAAATTCTGGGAGAGGTCAAACTCTTCTTAAAACTGAACATACAAAAAGGCCAATGCGTGCATATACCCAGGACTCTTCCTGGAAGGCATGGAAAGATATGGAGGATCACTGGAGCCCAGGAGTTAGAGACCAGCCTGGGCAACATGGTGAAACCCTGTCTCTACAACAAACAAACAAAACAAAACAAAATTAGCCAGGTGGTGGTGTGTGCCAGGAGGCTGAGGTGGGAGGATCCCTTGAACCCAGGAGGTCGAGGCTACAGTGAGCTGTGTTCCTGTCACTGTACTCCAGCCTGGATGGAAAAGCAAGATCTTGTCTCAAAAAAGAAAAATAAAATAAAATAAAAACAAAACAAATCTTGGTGCCTGTAGCGGGTGTGAGTGCAGGTGGGATCTCCTTTCTGGCCCAGCCCTGAACTCCCTGAACAGGGTTTCACTACCCATGTTCTTGTAGCTCTGGTTTTAGAGAGCCCTGATTCCTGGGCTCCCCTGCGGAGTCTGACAGCAGAGTAGTGGTGTGAGTGCCTCAGAACAAGGCTCCTTACCCTAGGAGGGACAAGGCTGGACGCTGACACCCATTAATCAAGTGCCCATGCCCTCCGACCCACACCTCCCCTGCCCTGACTGCTTTCTGAAAGGCGCATGGTGTGTGGAAGAGCTGGGAGTGCAGGGTTTAGGCAGAGCATGCAAGGATGCAGGCAGGCAAAAGCAGCCAGCTGCCTGGCCTCACTCTGCCTGCTGCTCTGGCTGACCTTAGCTGGGGCCATCCTCTACCATCCACTCTAATTTACAGGAGGAGGGGACAGTGGGGAAAGGAACCAGGTCCTGCCTCCTAAAACCAGGAAAAAGTGCTCCTTCCCTCTGCCCCCATGCTCCAAAAAGAATAAAAGGAACTTATAATCAACTAGAAGCCAGAAATGGGCTGCATGCTAACCAAGAAAAAAGCAGAGAACTCCCTGGGAGGTGAAGCACCAGCAGACATACTTCTGAAGGTGGCACGTCCTGCTCTCAGAGCCTAGCACATCACCTTCAGGCTGAAGGCCTCGCTCCCAGCCCAGTCCCAGTAACCTGTCCTCCCTCCTCATCCACCCTCAGTTCTCAACATGCACCAGATATGCCATGGGCGCAAACTAGTGGTCCTTTTTTTTTTTTTCTTTTTCTACCTCTAATAAAATTCCTCTTGGAAGGAAATAGCAGTCCTTTATGCAGAGTGACATGTCTTTGAACTTGGGGCCACTGCCTGTGCTGAGATGTGTCTCCAGGAATGCTTCCCCACCACCCTATTTCACCTGACTCCTATTCATCCTTGAACACTAGGCTCAGGGCCACCTCCTCCAGGAGCCTTCCCTAAACCCCACAGGCTGGGCAGAGCCCCTCCTCCTCTGTGCTCCAGAGGTCCTCATCACACTAAAGCAATGCTCGGCTCAGGCGCCCATCTCCCTCTCTAGACTGCAAGCTCCCCGGGGAAGGACAGAGTGGCCTATTTGTCTTCATAGCCCAAGTGGCTGACACATGGTTAAAACTCAGTGAAATCAAACCAGAAGGGGATGCCTGGCTGGGTACAGTGCTTCATGCCTGTAATTCCAGCACTCTGGGAGGCCACGAAGGAAGCTCCCTTGAAGCCAGGAGTTCAAGATCAGCCTATGCAACATGGTGAGACCCTGTCTCTATTAAAAAAAAAAAAAAATTAGCTGGGTGTGGTGGCCGGAACCTGTAGTCCCAGCTAGTCAGGAGGCTGAGGCAGGAAGACTGCTTGAGCCTAGGAGTTCAGGACTGCAGTGAGCCATGATGGTGCCACTGTACTCCAGCCTAAGTGACAGAAACTCTATCTTTATTTATTTATATTTGAGACAGGGTCTCACTGTGTCTCCCAGGCTGGAATGCAGTAGCCGATCACAGCTCACTGCAGTCACAACCTTCCAGGCTCAAGTGATCTTCCTCCCTCAAGCCTCCAGAGTAGCTGGGACTACAGATGCATGTCACCATGCCCAGCTAATTTTTTTTTTTTAAAGACGGGGTTTCACCATGTTGGTCAGGCTGGTCTTGAACTCCCGACCTCAGGTGATCCACCTGCCTTGGCTTCCAAAGTGCTTGGATTACCGGCATGAGCCACCACACCTGGCCCCAGCTAATTTTTTATATATTTAGTAGAGATGGTGTTTCACTGTGTTGCCCAGGCTGGTCTTGAACTCAAGGGATCCTCCTGCCTTGGCCTCCCAAAGTGTTGGGACTACAGGTGTGAGCTACCATGCCCAGCTGAGATTCTGTCATTATTATTATTATTTTTCGGTTCACAGCCAAATATTATTATTATTTTTGATACAGAGTCTTGCTTTTATTGCCCAGGCTGGAGTGCAGTGGCATGATCTTGGCTTATTGCAACCCCCCTCCTCCTGGATTCAAGAGATTCTCCTGCCTTAGCCACCTCAGCAGCTGGGATTACAGGCACCCGCTACCATGCTTGGCTAATTTTTGTATTTTTAGTAGAGACACAGGGTTTCACCACGTTGGCCAGGTTGGTCTTTTAACTCCTGATCTCAAGTGAACCACTTGCCTCGGCCTCCCAAAGTGCGAGGATTACAGGCGTGAGCCACTACACCCAGCTGAGACTGTCTTTAAATTTAAAAAAAAAAAAAAAAGGCCAAGGTGGGAAGATCAAGGCCAGGAGTTCAAGACCAGCCTAAAACAAAACAAAACAAACAACACTCTCTTTCAGTGACAGCTGTATGTACATACATGTATATATACTACATACATACATAAGGGGCTGGCTGGGCACAGTGGCTCACACCTGTAATCCCAGCACTTTGGGAGGCTGAGGTGGGCGGATCACTTGAGTTCAGGAGTTAACGACCAGACTGGCCAACATGGCGAAAGCCCATCTCCACCAAAAAATACAAAAATTTGCTGGGAGTGGTGGCAGGTGCCTGTAATCCCAACTATGGAGGCTGAGACATGGAGAACTGCTTGAACCCAGGAGGCAGAGGTTGCAGTGAGATGAGACTGTACCACTGCACTCCAGCCTGCGTGACAGAGCGAGACTCTATCTAAAAAAAATAAAAACAAAAGAGGCCGGGAACAGTGGCTCATCCTGTAATCCTAGCACTTTGGGAGGCCGAGGGGGGCGGATCACAAGGTCAGGAGTTCAAGACCAGCCTAGACATGGTGAAATCCTGTCTCTACTAAAAATATAAAAATTAGCCAGGTGTAGTGGCAATCCCAGCTACTCAGGAGGCTGAGGCAAGAGAATTGCTTGAACTCAGGAAGCGGAGGTTGCAGTGAGCTGAGATTGCACCACTGCACTCCAGCCTGGGTGACAGAGCAAGACTCTGTCTTTAAAAAAAAAAAAAAAAAAAAAAAAAAGGGCCAGGTGCAGTTGAAAACCCCTGTAAACCCAACGCTTTGGGAGGCTGAAGTGGGTGGATCAAGACCATCCTTGCCAACATGGTGAAACACCATCTCTACTGAAAATAGAAAAATGAGCTGGGCATGGTGGTGTATGCCTGTAGTCCGGGCTACCCAGGAGGCTGAGGCAGGAGAATTGCTTGAACCCAGAAGGTGGAGGCTGCAGTGAGCTGAGATCATGCCAGTGCACTCCACACTGGTGACACAGAGAGACTCCATCTCAAAAAAAAAAAAAGTGGGGGGTGGCCTAAGACTATGGCCCACCTCTCCAAACTCCTCCCATTGTCAGGGTTTACTGGGAGCTCTGAGAGGCCGCCACCTGCTGAGAGAGAGGGCTGGCCTGCTGGCTCCATGGGAGAAGCCTGTGGTGGTTCCCTGTTTCCTGGCCCTCAGACTTCCTGGAAGTTCCTCAGAGTTCCTAGTGGACTCTACAGCAGCTCAGAGTCCACAGAAACCTGCAAAAAAGGGCCTGAAGATGGCAGAAGGAGCCTTCCACCACCTCCTCCTGGAGGCTCACGGCTGAGGTTGGCTCTTCCAGCCAGCACCGCATTATGGTCATGGCCCCAGCAAGCGGCTTCCACCCAGCACAGATGCAGGAGGTGAGCTGTGCTACAGACCAACGGGGAATCTCATTTTGAAAATTCTCAGTTCATGGCATCGAGAGGGACCGTGCAAGACCCTGTGGGGGACTTCGGTGTAGAAAGCCGTTCCCTGGGGTGATAGGCACATTTGTTATTCTTTGCCTGACATGCACCATGGCTTTTCCTCCCATGGTGTCTTCTGGGAAAATGGTTCAACACAGACTTAGAAACGTGTCTATTTGGAGGCTGCTTTGTTTGGAGCTCGGACCAGCAAGGGGGCTGGGGGTAGGGGTGAGGACAGCAACTGAGTGAGAACAGCCTGTTTAACACAGCTGCTGACGGACTCCTAAGTGGCTCGAGCTCTGCTGCTGGGAAGTGCTAATTGGTTTTTAAAAGTGTGAGGCCAGCACAGAGAGTCAGGGCCAAGTGTGGCTGAGCCACACCTGAAATAGGTGAGAGGAAGTGGCTGATATGCCAGGCAGCAGCCAAAATGGCAACCAGCCCCAGGTGTGACAGGAGTGTGAGCGGACCTCCCATGGGGCAGTCTCAAATCTGCACAACTGGTAGGGGACACAAGCTAGGCTGTGGGTTGGTCCCAGAAGCCTAAGGCCTGGTGTGCACGCCTCTGGAACAGCAGCCTGCAGCAGCAAATCTCCCTTTAGCCCTTTCAATCCAGGCTTTCTGTGCTCTCTCTTTGGAAGAAGAGCCTGGGTCCTCCACGTTTTTAGAGGAGAGGGAGGTCAGGGTACTTGGTGGGAGCTGACAAGCTGCAAGGGTGACCCAGCTCACAGAAACAATGTCGCTGCCAAGGAGCTTTTAATGCCAGCAGGTGGGCATCACCCAGACACAAGAGGGGGTATGCATTCCGAGTGGGAAGTGGCACTCATGCGGCACCAACTGTCCATGCGGAGGGGCTGGGCGGCCTTAGCGTCCCTCTCCCACCCCTTGTCAGACCTCCCCCTCCAGCGCCACATGGCTCCTACCTTCACCGGGACCCAAGGCGGCTGTCCCTGGCTCCGGCACCTCCCTCTCAGTCTGTGTTTCAGCATTCTGCAGCTGAAGGGCCAGAGTCTGGGTGCCCTGAGATGTCACTGAGGTGGTAGGGTTCCGGGGCTGCAGCCCAATGGCATTCATCAGCCCCATGTCTCTGTCTGTCCTCCACGTGGCTCTGCTGGTTCTAGGGAGAGAAGGGCAGACTGAAGTCAGGCAGTGCTTGGGCTTGGGACAGCGCCCCTCACAGCACTCTGCTGGCTCTGTGCCAATCCTCAGGGCAGAGCGTGGGGCAGGGCCTGCAGGTTCAGAGAAGCCCTCTGCTCCTGCAGCTACCTCCTGATGGCGGTTAACTCGTCTGTGTCCATTCTCCCCCAAGGTTCGTCTATACCCTAGGACAATGAAAGGCCATAGAACCATCCGATCTTGCAACCCCAGCTTGCTCAGTCATGCCCTTCAACAACAGGCTCCTGTCGGGGAGTGGGGAGGAGTTGTAGAGATGGCTGATCTGAAAAGACACTAAATGAAATTCAGGAGGCCACTAGCTGAGATTATGGGATCAAGAGCGAGCATTGGAAGGTCCTTTCTCTCTTCAGCTTTACCTTCCTTCCAACTGCATGCTTACAAGATTCTACTTTGAATTCTTTATTTTCCAAGTGAACTGAGAGCTCCACTTTGGAAGGAAAAGGACTGAAACTCTCACAAGGCTGTCCTGAGATCTTCCTTCCAGGGCTATCTGAAAATAGACCCTTGCAGGTAGGGAACACAGGCTGTCCTGCAAGGAAGGTTCAGGCCAATGCTAGCATCCCCTTTTCATGGGCATTTCGCAGGTACTGCCTTGGAAAAGCTGGAGCTGGAGGCACAGGCAGCCCAGGGCTTTTGAGTCTATCACCAGACACTCATATTTCTAGCTGCTTCTGGAACTATTCCTCCAGCTATGCCCAGCAATTCCTATGGGAAGTAGTGACTGCTTTGGGTTTATCAACAACCCAGCACTTTGTTCCAGTCTTCATTAGTGAATTAAGTGATTAAAGTATTAGTACCAGATTTCTACTAATGGGTGCCTTGAGAGGATTTGTCCCTGGGCTACAGCCCTGGGCAGCCTGGTCCCTGAGGCCCTGATCATGTAGGAGATCCTGGGCCATGGAGCAGACTTCATGGGGGCAGCATCTTTCTCCAGTGCCCTAACTTCTCTCCTCACCCCAAGTGTGCCCAGGCACCATGGCCAGGATGGGAGACAGCCAGGGGGTGGTTCAACAGCAAGACTCTCAGAGCAGAGCTTTTGTTTGCTTTTTTAGCCATATAACACTTTTCTCAAATGAAACTGTACACCAAAGACCAAAGAGGTGCTGCTCAGGTTGAGGAGGGACCCAGGGCGTTAGAGCACAGTTTGAGGGCGATACTTTAGAGCCCATCAAAAGCAGGAGGAAGGGACGGGCCTCCAGCCAGCTGCTCCCCACCTACTTCCCAAACATACCCAGGCCGCTCACTGCTCCTGCTGCTGGAATGGACAGTGAAGACCGTCTCGTTCAGCTGGTCCCAGTAGTACTCAACACCAGAGTTTAAGGCCCTGGAAATCAGTTGGGAAGGGTGTAGAAGAAGGTGAAAGGCATTAGAGAGGGAAGGTTAAGAGCTCCTGAAACTCCTGGCTTTGTGGACCGTGGCTGCCCATCCTCTCTCTCCTGGGGCTGAGCTGAGACCAAGACCAGAGGTGCTGCTTTGTATGTTCAATGCCGGAGCAATTCAGACAAATCCCAAATGCCTGGAATGGTGGGTTTAGCCTCTCTCTTCCTCCTAACAAGCCTAACTGGTTCCTCCTTGGGGCTAAGAGACAGCTAAAAAATAGCAACAAAAGCTATAGGCAGTGGGTCCTGGGTATTCTTCAGACAGAGAGAAGGGAACTAAGATGGCAAAGGTGGGGCTGGAGTGAGGCCCGCTGGAGAGACACAGAGCCATGGACAGCCCTGCCCAACAGGCATGCCTAGTCTTGAAAAGCAGAGGCCTTTCACAAGCAAGTTAGTTATAAAAAAAAGAAAAAGAAAAAGAAAAAGAAAAGCAGAGGCCTCAGAAACAGACAGTGCAGGCTCTCACCTGCACTCTCACCTGCCTGAGCAGAGGAAGACAAACCACCAAAAGTCAGCTGTTTAACCTAGAGGCCTAGGTCACCCTCCTTTAACAACAGAATTTACCTCCATAAAGAACAAACATACCCAAGTGAATGAGTGGATTACAGGATGCTGGAAGGGGCTTCCTTTCCTAAACATGGGGGTTGGCTAGGACAGAGACCAGGCAGGGCCTGGATGATGAGGGACTAAGTCCCAGGAGGTCTCAGGAGGCTGTGCTGCCTCAGGTAAAAGGCAACAGGGGCAGACACTGAGCCTCCAAATCTGTCTTTTTTTCTGAGATGGAGTCTCACTCTGATGCCCAGGTTGGAGTGCAGTGGCGTGATCTCAACTCACTGCAACCTCTGTTTGGGTTCAAGCGATTCTCCTGCCTCAGCCTCCTGAGTAGTTGAGATTACAGGTATGCACCACCATGCCTAAAAATTTATGTATTTGTAGTAGGGATGTGGTTTTATCATGTTGGCCAGGCTGGTCTTGAACTCCTCACCTCAAGTGATCTGCCTGCCTTGGCTTCCCAAAGTGCTGGGATTACAGGTATGAGCCACTGTGCCCAGCCCAAATCTGTCTTTTTAAATTTTATTTTTATTTTTTGAGATGGGGTCTCACTATGTTGCCCAGGCTGGTCTTGAACTCCTGGGCTCAAACAAACCTCCCACCTCGGCCTCCCACAGTGCTGGGATTACAGCTGTGAGTCATCATGCCTGGCCCAAATCTGTCTTTAGAGGGTAACTATGGTTAGGTTTCACCTGAGGGAATACTACTTGCCTCTTTGAAGGGAAAGAGCCATGGCCAAACAAAAGTGTCCTTCCTTTCACTGCCCTGTAGTAAACCTCTCCCGGCTTTTTTTAAGGGGCCTGTCAGGCTGCGGATTTGGTGTAATTCCAAAGGCCACCTCTTTAAAAAGCAGTATAGTTGTCCTTTGGTATCTATGGGAATTGGTTCCAAGATCCTCTGTGGATACCAAAATCTATGGATGCTCAAGTCACACAACCTATCCACATCCTTCTATATACTGAGAATCATCTCTAGATTACTTGCACTACCTAATATAATGTAAATGCTATGCAAATAGTTATTATACTGTATTGTTTATTTGTATTATTTTTGTTTTTGAGACAGGGTCTCACTCTGTTGCCCAGTCTGAAGTGCAGTGGTATGATCACGACTCACTACAGCCCTGACTTCTCCAGGTTCAGGTGATTCTACCACAGTCTCCTGAGTAGCTATACTATAGGTGTGCCTCACCACACATGGCTAGTTTTTGTTGTTGATTTGTTTTGTAGAGACAGGGTTTCACCATGTTGTCCAGGCTGGTCTTGAACTTCTGGGCTAAAAAATCTGCCCATATCAGCCTCCCAAAGTGCTGGGATTACGGGTGTGAGCCACCACTCCCATGCTTATTGTTGTATTGTTAATTTTCACTGATTTTTCCTCCAAATATTTTTGTTTCATGGTTGAATCCATGAATGTGGAACCTGCAGATATCAAGAGCCAACTGTTTATCCTTCCTCTTCTAAACAGCCATTTTTGTGGGGTTTGAGGATTGTCTGAGAACCAGATGGGCACTGGAGGGCAAAGGTGAGAAAAGGCTGCCTTACATCACAGAAGAGGCCAATGGCCAGAAGTAACAGCAGAGGCCTCCAAAGGCAAACTCATCACTGTTTTTGGTGAGCAAATCCTGTCTGTGTTAGACACTATGTGAAGCCAGCTGTCAGGAAGACTGATTTACAAACTTGTCAAGATTTATTGACAGGTTGCAATACCACATGGGTCCCCGCCAAATCCCTCTCCTGGAATTCTTGCTAGCCAGGGCTGGTTAGTGACAACAAACTGTTCACATCAGACCTACAACAAACCATGTACTTCCTGACCTGGAACCTTCCTTCCTATCTCAGAAAAGAGGCCACGAGAAGGGCTGCTGTCTGAGCTGGGACTGTCAGCATGATGCTGGTGGCCAAAGGGTCCCCTCAAATGCTTTCCATCCAGGCAGCCGCACCAAGCATCATCGACTCTGGGCTATGATCTTGGCTACTGACTGAAGAGGTCCACTGCCAACAGAACAGGGGCTGTACTTCCTGTCTCAGATGTGCTGCACCACTATCCCTCCCCATCCTAATCTTTTCTGCAATTCTAAGCCTGGATTTGCTTTACTTTCTGTGGTCAGAGAGCTAGACTACAATGAGCTCATGGATTTGGTTTAAATTCCAGGCACTGTACCAACAAATAGAGTTGAAGACACCCTCTCTGACTACTGAAACTCTTAGCTTTTTTTTTTTCTTCTTCTTCTTCTGAGACAGAGTTTTGCTCTGTTGCCTAGGCTGGAGTGCAATGGCACGATCTCGGCTCACTGTAACCCCTGCCTCCCAGGTTCAAGTGATTCTCCTGTCTCAGCCTCTGGAGGAGCTGAGATTACAGGCACCCGCCACCGCTCCCAGCTAATTTTTGCATTTTTAGTAGAGATGTGGTTTCACCATGTTGGCCAGGCTGGGCTTGAACTCCTGACCTCAGGTGATCCGCCCACCTCGGCCTCCCAAAGTGCTGGGATTACAGGCATGAGCCACCATGCCCAGCCTGAAACTCTTAGCTTTCAATACCCAGTGTCACTGACTGTCTGTGAGCTAAAGAATGATCCCAACATGTCCTGGTGTCTTCTTGGGTCTCAGAGAGGGTGTATGAGTCACTGTTTGCTCTGCGTTCTTCCTGGGAGCTAGACAAACACACAAAGGGAGGAGGGAGGGTGGAACCAATCAGGGCCAGCCTTTTCCAGTGGGCTTCCACCTCACACCTGGCTTCCTCCACAGCATCTGGAAGCTGTGCTTCTGGGCCTGGCTCAGCAACTTCCTCATGCTGAGACCTTCCAGGGCTCCCTGAACAGACCTGAGCTCCCTCCACAGAACTTCTGGCTCTGAACCTCCCAACCGCTAGGGACTATTCCTTTGGATAACATTCTTCTTTCATCTATCAGTGACATCGCTGCAGAGGATCAGACCAAAGATGCCTGGTGCCTCTGCAACGCGGGAAAGAGCTGGCACCTGGCTCTTAAAGTCTCGCCTGAAAGATGTGGTTTCCACGGTAATTCTGGCTCCCTTTTGATTCAGAGGCATGCCTTTCCCTCCCTGGGTGATGATACTTGACTATAATTACCATGATTACAGAAGGGACAGAGCTGGGGCCTTGTCAGGAGGCCCATAGTTGGCTAAGGAGCCAGATGCCCAATAGTCTCAGCCCACCTCTCTTCTGCCATGAGTCCCCCGATTCTGTCCTCTGAGCTGACTGTGAGAAGCAGTGGTCTTCCTGCCAGCACCTCCCCCTGCCCCTTTTTTTAGGGCTGGTTTATGAAGCCAGAAGTGAGCAAGAACCCCCTCATATCAACCTGGCACTTTATACCCCCCTTGGTCATCAGTGGGGGTGCTGGCTAGCTGACAGGCAGCCAGAGGCACAGCAGCAGCTTTGGACAGAGTGCAGGTAGGGGAGCAAAGGAGGAGGGAGCGCCTCACCGCCAGGAAGGGCAGGGTGACTGCGCTATCAGCCCCGAGGATGGCTTTGTAGAGGGGCTGACTGGCCAGTTGTTTGTCTTCTTGCCTGCCCTAAGAATTCCTTCCACTGGAGAGATGGAAGATTTCGAAGACCTTAGTCTACTGCCAAGTGGGGGTTTTAGTACCATTAAGAGATGCCCAAGGAGCTTGTTCCTCTGCCTTTGTGCTTGGAGAGAGTGCTGAGGCGAAAACAATGGAGGAGAAATCAAGAGCAGTATTGAGAGCACAAAATGGGGTGCAGCTGCCTGTGCCTGGGACAAAGGCAGACAGCCACCTGTTTCAGGGGGAGGGCTGCAATCTTGGCCCAGCTGGCTGGCTGGATCCTGTGCCCTTGGGAATGGGTGTGCCAGGGAGCTGTATCACCCAGGGATAGGCAGCTGCCTATGAGAAACACAAGAACCCTGAGCTGCTACTTCCCTATTTGTTCTCCTCATTTGAGACCGGGGGCCACTGCAGATGGCTCAAAAGACGTGAATGTGCTCACCGATCCTCTCATTCCCCCTGCAGCCATGCCTGACCTGCTGAAATGTCTCAGCACAACCTAAAGCTGCATTCTTTACCTGAGGTCTTAAAGAGTTAAAAGTGTGGCATATCTTTCTGTCGAAGACAGTATATTGCTTTCATCAGAATTTTAAAGGGGTTTTGAGTGAAAAGAGCTCTGGATAGGAAAGTTAGGAAGTCTAGTTCTGTCATTGGTCTGTTAGGAGGCCTCGGAGGAGTCTTCACTTCCTTACGTGTATACTGTTCACAGTCTTCCTTGCGTAAGCTTTGAAGAACTTAAGTCATGTCCATGTCAAATTTATATAGTACCCTTAAATTTCTGGCCCTAAGGCATTTGCCAACCTGACCCAAGAAGTCAGGAGAAAAAGCAACCAAAATAGATGGGCTAGGCCGGGCGCAGTGGCTCTCACCTGTAATCCCAGCACTTTGGGATGCTGAGGCAGGTGAATCACAAGGTCATGAGATCGAGACCATCCTGGCCAACATGGTGAAACCCCGTCTATACTAAAATACAAAAAACTGGTTGGGCATGGTGGTGCGCACCTATAGTCCCAGCTACCTGGGAGGCTGGGGCAGGGGAATTGCTTGAACCCGGGAGGCGGAGGTTGCAGTGAGCCAAGATTGCTCCACTGCACTCCAGCCTGGCAACAGAGGGAGACTCCATCTAAAAAAAAAAAAATAAATAAATAAATTAAAGATGGGCTAAACTAGTTTTCTCTTAGTCCAACACAACTTGGTCTGTGATGGGACACTGTTGAATGTGTCCAATGCTAGTGCCATCTTACTCAGGGAAGAAGCTTGAGTTCCTGGTGGGTAAGAGTTTCCCAGGCAGCCCAAGATGGCTTAGGCGGGCTGAGACTCCGGGATGCTGAAGACAACATATGGGGAGAAAAGAGAAAACAGAAGCCAAAGCCAGCTTCATGTTTGGCTGAGGCGACCGTGACTGACACGAAGTAGGTAGGCTGGGTTTCAGACATAAAAACCTTCGTGAGGCCACAACAAACTGGGTGTAGATCATTTTTGCAAGGAAGAGGACTAGAAATTTGGCTGGGACAAAAGTTAGTGGTGGAAGCCACAGACAAAACCACACTTCTGAGGAAAGAGGTCTCAGAGAAACAGGGAAAGAAAGGCCTGTAACTGAAGTAAGTGTTGGTAAGAGTAGAATTATAGTCCAGAATTCTGTGCCAATTTTTGAAAAGATGCCTATTATATTCCTCTTATGAATTCTTTTTTTTTAAGATGGGTTTTCACCATGTTGGTCAGGCTGGTCTTGAACTCCTGACCTCAGGTGATCTGCCTGCCTTGGCCTCCAAAGTGCTTGGATTACAGGCGTGAGCCACCACCTCTTATGAATTCTTAAGAGAAAGAGGTCAAGACAATCAACGTCATGTGCTTTGGGGAAAAGGAATATTTCAGGACAGATCCTGGGACTAGGGACAGGCCAGAGGAAGGGCAGAAATGGAGATACCAGAGGAGATAATGAAAATGCTCTCTGGACACTCTGGAGATGGTGAAAGATGTTCTCTGGAGCAAGTGGCTTGCAACACAAAACATTCTTGCAGCTCCACGTGCAGCCTGACCAGGCTAGGCTTAGACAGCAGTCTCTCTTTGGAAGGGGCTCCAAAAATTCAAGATGGCATGCAAGAGCTGCCCTAAGAACCACGTTTCCTTTCCCCTGGGCCACTGACTTAACTCAGTCAACAAGGGCTCAATCACCAGTCCCCTACCCGGCCATATAAACTGACCCAAATACATCCTTTAGCAGAAACTATCAAGGGTCCCATCAATAGGCAACACAGAGACTTCCGATAACCATCTTGCTGGAACTGTCACACCACACTCTGTGATCTACAGAACACTCTGGGAAAAGACTCTGCACCAAGTCGAGGTCAACATTACGACAGCCTGGAGGCAGAAGCGGCATTTAGTAGGCTGGAACCTTGAAGCATCCCATGCAGCAATCAGCCTGATCTGCAGTGAAGCACAGAGCATCACACTCTCCACCTGGCTGGGGCTGGAAACTGATGACAGACCTGGCTGACTCCCAGACTCTCTAGTGAATGGATGCCTGGAGAAACCTTTAGCCTTCAGAAAGCCAGAAGAAGGGGAAGGGATGTCATCAGGACTTCAGACACAAATCCCCTCCTACTCCCTACTTCAAGACCAGATAATAGCTGCTTTGACTGTAAATTGAGCTTTTCAATCTGTTTTCACTAGTATAAGCTAGAGCTCCAGGCAGAAAGGAAAACAGGCAAGACGGAATCAGGCTATCAGAGATCAGTGGCTTAACAAATTAGGTTTTTATTTTTATTTTTGAGATGGAGTCTCGCTCTGTTGCCAGGCTGGAGTGCAGTGGCGCAATCTCGGCTCATTGCAACCTCCACCTCCCGCATTCAAGTGATTCTTTTGCCTCAGCCTCCTGAGTAGCTGGAACTACAGGCGCATGCCACCACACCCAGCTAACTTTTGTATTTTTAGTAGAGACAGGGTTTTACCACATTGGCCAGGCTGGTCTTGAACTCCTGACCTCGTGACCCACCCACCTCAGCCTCCCAAAGTGCTGGGATTACAGGTGTGAGCCACCACGCCCAGCCAACAAATTAGGGTTTTAACAGTACCTGTTTCCAATTCTTTTAAAAAGTCTACGGCATTTACCCAAACCCAAGACCACCTGTTGAATCTTTCTAACAGGGTTTAAACAAGAATCTTTGATATCTGTGCTTTTGCCTGCAGGGAAACTTTAGTATCACACTAGGAAGCCAGAGAACAAGGGAAAACAAAGAAAAAAAAATACTGCCTTTAGATTCAAGAAAACAAGATCACTAAATAAATCAGTCTCTAGATGAAATGTGGAACGGGGAGCTAATCCCACCAGCCTCTGTGGGAAGAGGGCCCTTTAAGGAGCGGCACTGAGAATGAGGCGGTCTCTAGATGGATTGACATTTCCCATTTAAAAGATCTCAGTTGGCTGACCAGTTCCATTCGTGAATACTGATTACTCCAGTCCTCAGCCCCAGTGATTCCTCAACCCCTACACTTGGAGCCACTTACTCTGGTCGGCAGATCACCAGGTCTCCTTTGTTAGTACCATAGGCCAGGCCGAGCCCTGGCTCAGGCAGCCAACGGGCAGAGTTGATGCTGACATGTCTCCGCTGGTCGGCAGGCATGGGGTAAAGGACGTTGAAAACTCTCTAGGTAGAGGAAAAGAGGGAAAAAAAGAGAAAGGGAGGAGAAACAATTTGTTACCAAGAATAACAAAATCCAGGGAGAAACAAATTACAGGGTGGAAAGGAGGTGGTTAAGCTGGGAACCAGATGACTCTTAACTCATGTCTGAAAACTTGGGGCAGCAGGAGAGATGGGATTCTCTTATTTTTGGGGAGAGTTAGGTCTCTTTTAAGAAATACTAGGGGGCTCTATGGCTCTAATAATGTGCTCTCTGTAGAGCCTTTTAGCTAACTTCGTTGCTTTTAAATTAATTCCCTGGAAAGCCCCATACAGCCCACCATACCAGGAAGAACTGCCCATAAACTTCCTCTGACCAGACCCACCAGCAAGCGTCAACCTTGGCTGGTAGTCCCGTTACCATGGAAATCACAGTGCTCTCACAGCAATGGGGAATTGGAGGTGATAGGGGGGCGGGAGGGGGTGATAACATCAGAGAACATTTTTAATTCATCTAATTAAAAGCAATGTTAAAACTGCTATTGTTAAGGAATCCTAAAAGGTGCATTAAGATGGAGGGAGTGAAGCAGAGGGGAATCGTGAATATTCAGGCACACAACTTGTTTCTAGCTTATATAAATCACCGTTAAATTGATCGTTTCTATTTTCTGAGTGGCAGCCTAGCAGTATGCAGGGTTTGGGCTGAAGGTAAAATATGGCCTCAGTCTCTTTGGTCACTCTCTGACATGTTTTAGAAGCAACTTAATCAGAGATAGGGTCAGGTCAGTGGCAGAACGAAATACATGGGCTTTAGAGTTAATAAGACTTGGGTCTGAGTTCTGAAGTCACTGCATAACAATAGCTCTAGATCTCAACTTAGAACAAACACATACATTCAAATAATTTGGGAGATGAAAAGAGATGATGTATAAAATGCCTGCCACGGTGCTATTACTGTAACCAGGAACCCGCATTTGAGTCTTCACAAAAGGTCATCCAGGCCCATGAAAACAACAGGAAGCTGGAACTCTATAAACTGGAGTTTATTTCCCTTTCTAGCTTCCCTAGTTTTTAATCTATAAAATATGAACTTTATCTGCCTTTACCTGCCCCTAGGGTTGACAGAAGGGGAAAAAAAGAGAAAACAAATGAGAGTGTGGTTTAGAAAGTAATGTTCATAAAATGAACTTAGAGTGGTACAATAGTAATTTTTCTGACTATCCTGATGAGGGATGAAGGTGGGGAGGGAGGAAGGCAGGGAAGGATGATAGGGTCCACTCCATTTATGCAAACCAAGGGTTAAGTAGCCTGGATCTGATAACACATGTTCATGTGCCTTGGGTGCCCATCTGAAAGGCCTTTGACAGGATAGCCTCCAGAACGGAGAAGACAGCAGCATGTGCGCTCAACACACACACACACACACACACACACACACTCTGTCTCTCTCTCTCTCTCTCTCTCTCTCTCTCTCGTTAATAATTTTCCAGGTGTTGTGGTGCTGAGAAATGTGTCTAGGTAGCCAATGGTGCTCTTCCAGTATGGCCTAGCTATGGTCCTGAGGTCAAATGTGCCTTTTACAGACATGGAATTGGTTCAGGTTTGAGGACTGACTGCCTGTGGCAGCTGCATTAGGAACCTCCTACACCCTTCCTGTAAGACTCAACTCTAAATGTTAGGAATTCATAGGGCTCCTTAAATCTTTGCTCTAACTGAGGAGACTATTAAAAAAGAACCCAATGAAGTTAATGAATTTCTCTCGTAGTCATCTGGAGTGTGGCTGCTTGGCCTCTGGATCTCCTCCTTGCTGGCAGAAGTCTCGAACAAATTCGTGGCTGCTGTTCTCCACTCGGCCTCAATGGGCATGGAGATGGTAATACCACTCAGATGGTAATAACACCCTTTCTCCTTTGCACCTAATCAATGTTTTGTCCTTAAATCAAGCAATGAGTTATGGTGCCTTTATTCTTTCCCATGGAGGTTTTCACCTTCTCAGAAGATAACAGTTTCTGTCCAACTTACAGACTTCATGGTTAAATACAACTTGTCATTTAACTTTTAACACTAAAAGGACAATGTGGCTGTGATGAGACAGCTGTGGCAGGGATCACTTAATCTGTTTAGCTTTCCTTCTTCCAAAGGTCTGATGGTGTGAGCAGAGCACACCCAGAGTTAAGAAGGGATGAGGGTTAATTTCAATCAGTGCGTGAGGGAAGCACCTTGGTTTTGAGCCTGTGGTAGCCCTACATGGGCCTCACAACAAAGTATCCCCTAAACCTACAATGATTTGTCATTGTACAGAATGGGGCAAAAGGGCCAAAGAAAGCATCCTTACGAGGAGGAGAATAAGAAGACTTGAGTAATCAGATGCTTAAGTGGCTATGCTGGGTTTTTTAAATGGGGGTCTGAAACCAAAGAATAAAAGGCCTCTTTCCTAGAAATGTTCTAGACCAGGAGGCAAAAAACAAGCCTCTCATACGTCACAAATTTACCTCTTATCATTTGTTGCTGCAGAGGGATTAACAAGCAAGTATTATCAATTTGCTTCTTAGTATAGGAAATTCCTTTGGGGACAAAACTCTCAAGAGGCCAATATGAAAGATGAACCCAGCTTAGGTGAGACAAGGTCACAGAGGAATTGGAGACAAATAATTAAATGGTGAGACCCCCCAACCCTGCTAGCCACTTCAAACTTCTGCAGCTACAGGAGTCCTGGGGGCATCAGTGTGTCCTTTGGCACTCCCCTCATGCTCAAGTCCTTAAACAGCGCCGAAAGGGCAGCTCTCAAGTGCACATCTCCTCCAATGTCTGGGTATTAGGCTAAATCCTGCTTTGTGGCAGGAAGCCAGAAAATGCCGCATAAAGATCAGCAGCCTCCAGGATCCTGATAAGCACTTGCTTGCTTAGAACACTCTAGTGTGGGGTGGGAAGGAGGGAGATGAGGGCAAGATGTACACAGGGGATGAGAGCACGGAGGGTGCAGGATGGGAGGTTAATCACTGATCCATAGGCTGAGAGGTCATCTGGTCCAATCCTCATTTCACACATGCCCGAAACTAACGGACACTTTAGCAATGAGAATCTGGCCCATTTTGAAAAGCACTCAGAGATGCAGTGTCTACCCCTTTCCCTGGCCAAAGCCGAACAGCTCTCAGTCCACCTCACTGAGGTGAAATACCTCTCACAACCCTACAGATGAGAGACTATCTGGACAAGTTTCTCAGTACTGACAGATGGTTATGTAGCTCTGCTAATCCCATACCATTTACGGTTTTGGTCATCAGTCTTTTTCGTTTTCTCTTTTTTTTTTTGAAACACAGTCTCACTCTGTTGCTCAGGCTGGAGTGCAGTGGTGCGATCTCGGCTCACTGCAACCTCCGCCTCTAGGGTTCAAGCGATTCTCCTGCCTCAGCCTCCTGAGTAGCTGGGACTACAGGCGCCTGCCACCATGCCCAGCTAATTTTTGTATTTTTAGTAGAGATGGGCTTTCACTATATTGGCCAGGCTGGTCTCGAACTCCTGACTTTGTGATCCACCCACCTTGGCCTCCCAAAGTGTTAGGATTACAGGTGTGAGCCACTGCGCCTGGACAGTCATCAATCTTTTTAATGCAGAGACTGGGTGAGTTGTGAGTCCCCTTTCAGATTTCCATGGGGACTGGCCCTGTAAACCTAAAGGTCACCAGTACTGACAAAGACAGTATAAGAGATGGCTCTGGTCTTCACTTACAGACACCCTAAAACATTTCAAGTCAAGGGTTCCTCAATACTAGTCAGGTGCCCTGAAGCTCCCCATGGGATGTTAAGAACAAAGCTTGGGTGGCCTGCTGAACACCCAGCCTGTTCCCTACTCTTCTCTCTGACACAAGAGACATGCTGTGCAGCTACACCACCAAATTCCATTAGACTGGAGGGATTATGAGGAACGTGGGACCCTCTGTGGGGATGAACACAAAACCCAGCTGCTGATTCATGATTGACGAGTCCTGGTTTCACCTGTCTCCACTGCAGCTCTTCCCCGGTATATGACATATGCTGACAGCAACCCCTCTTCCCAAAGTAGATTGTTCTCATTTCTGTCTAACATCTACGAAGGGAAATAGAATCAATATGATAGAAAGAACAAATTTCTTTGAGTTAGTGCAGTCTCAGCATGTCAATAGGGAATGAGTCTGGTTGCCAAGATCTTTATGGTTCTAAAGGAGTATAAGATAATGACTGCTCCACTTCTGGTGTCCAAGACAATCTCTTGTACCACTTGCCTCTCTACCCCTCAAACTCTAACTAATAGGAAATGAAGCAAAAGAAAACAGTTCTTAGATCAAAACTAAAAGTGTCTTGTTTCTTGTTCAAAGATAGACAGGAAAAGAATGACAGAGAGCTAAGAGGTCAGTGGGAAACTTTCTTCTCCATCCTTTTAAAATTAGGAGGAAAAAGGTATTGCAGCCCTCAACAAGATGGTTTTTTTTCCCTACTGCATGCCCATAAAACTCAGACCAGTAGTTCAAGTAGCAAACAGCACTGTTCAGATCAGCTCAGTTAAGAAGGTAAAAGAAAAAACTTTGTGGTTATTTTGTTTACATTTGGTAATCTCATCATCTGTAAAGCTAAAACCTTGCGGTGGTGGCGAGAGTTCAAGTGCAGTTGGCAGATGGAAGCTGGCTAGAGGAAGGGGACAACTGGAAACTGAGGCTAGAAGAGCTGTGGGAAAAGGTCCAAGGTGAAAAGCAAGGGGGCTTTGAGGAAGAAAGGAACTGTGAGGAGGAAAAATGCCTTCTGGGTAATGATGGGAATTAAGGAAGGCTTTAAGGTCTTAGCGAGGGTTACTAGAAGAGAATCAAGTGAGAAGAGGGAAAAATCAATAGAAAGCAGATGCTAAGAGACAGCTGACCTTTCCATTGGAAATGGATGGCTACACATCTTGTCACAGGCTGAGAAAGGCACATATTCCAGAGTAGCAGTGGGAGAGATGCTATGGCCATATTTTCTTCCTTTCCAGCTGTTGATCTGCTTAGATTCATGAATTACTGAGTTTCTTCATTTCTAGGAAAGTCTGATTGCTTTCTAAAAACTTTAATTTCTTTTACTGTCTCCAAACCTTTATATTCTATGTTGGAATTCAGAATTCACAGAACATTGATGCAATTTTTATAATTTTTACTGTTCTGGGGGAGCAGAGCTAACTCACAGGCAGTGCACTCAATTTTTAAAGTGATTATTTAAAAACCAAAATCATAGCTTTGTTTGGAAATTTTAAAAAAATCAAAATACCAAGTCATCTAACTCTCCCCCTTTCACTCAGTTTAAGCAAGAATAAATCTGCCTAGATTGCCCGTATCCAAACCAAAGCTCTCTCCCAGCAGAAAAAAAAGGGCAAAAAGCAAACAGCTTTTTTTTTTTTTTTAACTTTTTCAAACTTGTTGCTCTTTGTTACTATTGGCAATGTACTGCCTTCAAGGCATTTCTAGGCAACCTGCTATGATTTGCTGACTCCTATAACTCTGTCTTATTCATTTGTTCCTCAAAAAGACCCCAACGGCAGTCAGAGGACAAGCTTTTTATTTTTCTGTTGGCCCACTGCTTTCCAAAGGCCACCCCTGGTTATTAGGATCAAAGAACAGAGATTACTTCAGCTGAGGGGATCTAATTCTATGAAAGAAATACTGAGGCACTCACAGATTCTAGAATTCCCAGAAATTATCCTGGCTGGGCATGGTGGCTTCTGCCTGTAGTCCCAGCACTTTGGGTGGTCGAGATGGGAAGATCACTTGAAGCCGGGAGTTCAAGACCAACCTAGCCAACACAGCAGGATCTGCATCTCTACCAAATAAATAAATAGCCAGACATGGTGTCGCACACCTCTAATCCTAGCTACTCAGGAGGCTGAGGTGGGAAAATTGCTTGAGCCCAGTTACTGAAATTTACAGTGAGCTATGATTGTGCCACTGCACTCCAGCCTGGGTGAGATCCTGTTTCTTTAAAGATAAATAAATAAATAAATAAATAATAAAAACATTAAATAAATAGGTCAGGCATGGTCAGCACTTTGGGAGGCCAAGGTGGGTGGATCATGAGGTCAGGAGTTCAAGACCAGCCTGGCCAAGATGATGAAACCCCATCTCTACTAAAACTATAAAAATTAGCCAGGTGGCAGGTACCTGTAATCCCAACTCCTCAGGAGGCTGAGGAAGGAGAATTGCTTGAACCCAGGTGGCAGGAGCTGCAGTGAGCTGAGATCCCACCACCGCACTCCAGCCTGGGAGACAGAGTGAGACTCCCATCTCAAAAATAAAAATAAATAAAGAGAAAACAATTACTCTGGTTTCCACATCTCTGAGCACAGAGCAGAACAAAAGTTCTGGAACAAATGTGGCTTTCTACATCTCAAAGGAAATGGTCTAATGAGTTCTAGAGATTCACCTTAGACAAGAGAATGTTTCTATATGTTTTGCTTCATCTGTGTGTGTGTATGTGTGTGTGTGTGTAAGAAGCAGTATTTCTCTGTTCAGGGCAGGAATTATATCAAATACTTTCAGCTTTTATAAATATAAGAATTTATTTTCCTACCAATTCTTGAAAAAATAGAATGTTTTGCCTTCACGTTTTAAACAATCTACTGGGAACCTCTCACCATGTCTCAGTGCTGGAACTAGAACCTGGAAAAACTCTTAGAATTTTGCTTAGAATTGTGGAAATGAGTAAGATGCTCCCTATTTTCAGGATTATCTCATTAGTACCTTGATTCAATTAGGGCTTACTGAGGAATGGGCTATCACGGTGATGGTGGTGGTAGCAGGGTGCACATATGTGGATATGTAGAGAAACCCAAGGCACATGAGATTTCAAAGTAACACACACTTAGGAAGCAAATGCTGCGTGCCTCCTGAAGCTAAGCACAGTGAGGGCTGGGGTGATGGCAGTGAAAAGACCAGAAGAAGCCAGGCATTGCACATGGACGCACTACGGAGGAAGGGACTAGGTCCATTTTGTTCACTGCTACATTCCTAGATAGGGGATCAATACAGTTTTTTTGAGTGAAAAGAATAAAATGCAGCATAGACTGCACTCTACTAAGGCCACAAAGGAAAGACACTGTCAGAGTTGGTGAATCTGTCATGGAAAAATTCTCCTAAATGAATGGCTTTGAATGCAGTTCTAGTTATTTTTAATTTTTTATCTTGCCCTCCCCTTCTCTGACAAATCGCACCAGAGACACCTCTTACTTCTCCTATACCCCTTCCCCCCTTTCCTACAATGTTCTGAAGAAAAGAACTTTTTGAGGATAGATGCTTTGTGCCACATCTCAGAAGTCAACTTTAAGATAATTGCAGCGGAAGCAGCTTTTAATCAACTGACAGGCAGCTTTAAGAAAATTAATGAGGACAAAATCTTAGGAAGGAGTAAATCATTTCTGACAACAAAGCCGTCTCTCTTTTATTCCAATCTCCCCTTGAAGAAACAGTACCCTTCCAGGATACAAAAATAAAATATCACTATTTTTGGTATATGCCACCCCCAAGTCCAGACAAGATTACGGAAAGGCTCAGTTTCCTTACAGTTCTAGAGAATACTCTGGATTGAACTAGAATTCTGGGTCACTTTTGGAAATCAAACTTTTACAATCTAGGGAAGTACAGATGATTAGGATGATATCACAAGTTCAATTCAAGGGCAGGGAAGGAGAGAGTCATAATAAAGATTGTAGATTGAAGAATAAAGCCGGGACAAGTCAAAAGAGCCTGTATTTGTGAAATTATATAAATTCTGGTCAGTGCTGACAGCACTGGGCACCCACCCTGACCCAGGATCTAAGCCATATAGTTACCACTAATCTGGGCAGTCTGGATCCTAAGTTTTTTCTATGGTTCTTTTTTTTTTTTTTTTTTTTGAAATGGTGTTTTGCTCTCGTCAGCCAGGCTGGAGTGCAATGGCGCGATCTCAGATCACTACAACCTCCATCTCCCAGGTTCAAGTGGTTCTCCTGCCCCAGCCTCCTGAGTAGCTGGGATTACAGGTACCCGCTACCATGCCCAGCTAATTTTTGTATTTTTAGCAGAGACAGGGTTTCACCATGTTGGCCAGGCTGGTCTTGAACTCCTGAACTCAGGTGATCCACCCACCTCAGCCTCCCAGACTGCTGGGATTACAGGCATGAGCCACCGTGCCCCACCCTCTATGGTTCATTTTAATGAACTTAAAATAATAATCATCATCATCATCATTAGCCATCATTAGTCTCTGTAAGGATTGCTACCAAATGATATAAAAGAAAACAAGCCACCTAATGTTTCTTTTCAGAGACAGTAAGAGATAGAGTGAGAACAAAAGGGGAAAGGACAAAGATATATTGACAGGCGAGGTCTAGATGGAATTGTAGTGCGCAGAGTCATCCAGAAGGCTTGTTAAAACATACGTGGCTGGGCCTCGCCTCCAGAGTTTCTGACTCAGCAGATCTCAAGTGGGGCTGAGAATCTGCATTTCTAATAAGTTCCCTGGTGATGCTGATGTGGTCCCCTGGGAGCACACATTGAGAACTGCCGCACAGTCGGATTTGGGTGGGCTGTAGGTCTATAAAAAATGGTTAACATGCCAGGCACAGTGGCTCATGCCTGTAATCCCAGCACTTTGGGAGGCCAAGGCAGGCGGATCACCTGAGGTCAGGAGTTTGACACCAGTCTGCCAACATGGTGAAACCCAGTCTCTACTAAGAATACAAAAATTAGCCAGGAGTGGCGGGCACCTGTAGACCCAACTACTTGGGAGGCTGAGGAGAATCACTTGGACCCGGGAGGCAGAGGTTGCAGTGAACCGAGGCTGTGCCACTGCACCCCTGCCTGGGTGACAGAGAGAGACTCCATCTTAAAAAAAAAAAAAAAAAAAAAAAGGTAATAAATCGGCTTTCCTTCCCTGACGCCTGGAACCTGTTGAGGGTAAAGGAGATACGTATTGCTAGCACTCTAGAAGAAGAGGTATAAAGGGATAGTCTGCTACCAACCCACAAAACTCTTAGGTCAACAAGAGGAGGCTGAGGACAGACACCTAAGAGAGAAAAAGGAGAAGGGAGAGGGGAAGAGGAAGAGAGTGAGAGAGATGGATACTTTCTTTCCAATGTGTCCTACAAACTATTGATCTGTCTGGGTAACACTCAACCTTGGCTACCGTTTTACCACATAGCCACAAAGAAAAAGCTTTCAATAAAATTGACCCTTAGGTATTGGAGGCTTTCCCTTAAAGACCACAACACTGTTCCAGGGAGAAAGGGGAGCTACCGCTTGCTATTCCAGAGCTTCCTCCCCAACCCAAGTCAAATGAAGGTGTCCTTAGTCATCCCTTCTACCAATAAAATGACCCTAGAGAAAAGCAAACTACTCCTGGTGAGATTCAAGTTCCTAGTGCCTCCAGGACCCGCAGGGATTAGGCAATGAGAATCTTTTTCACTTCTTACTAAACCACTTATGTGCCTACAATCTCCACTTACTGGGAGGTGAGGGTGGTCCATGTTAATTTCTGTGTTGAAAGCACAAATCCTTATTCTTCTAGCTCAAAATGCTCTAGCATCGCCCTCATGTCCCTGAACCTCCCTGCCCAGTTGCAGGCTTCTGCCCCTATTCCTAAGTAACACAGCACTTACTGAGATACAAACTAGAAGAACAATGTGATATATGACTCTTTCTGGTTTCAGAAGTAATTCTGTATTTTTGTTATTATGCTTTCACTTGGTTACAACCAAAGTTATTGTACTGTGCAAGTTGCCACTATTTTAGAAAATTAATTGCAGTTCTCTGTTACAATATTGTGCCTGGTTCCAATTAGAAAATGAAAGCCGAGAGGGAACACAGGCAGTTTAGTGTTTTGAGAATTCAGAAAAACTTCAGCTCAGCAGCCTCTAAAAGCCTAACCTAAAAACAAAACAAAAATTAACAAAAAGCCCTCTCTGGCTCAAGTAAAAGAGAATCAGAGAGAAAAGAAGACTCTGAGTCATAGAGAGTAGCATATCCAGTCTGGAGGAATTGCAAATGGACAGTGGGAAGGGAGACAGAAAATATATGCCCAGTCTTACCTGATTTACCCATCATTAAAATTGGGAGGACTAACATGGTAAACAGAGAAGGGAAAGATCAAAAGGACCCTAGATCCTAGAAATCAGGACAAAAATTAAAATGATTCAACATAAAGAAAAGACTCCAGCACATACAGCTATTCAAGGGAGAAACCTGGAAAGCATCAACAGCCGAGAAAAGATGGGAGGTGAGGCGAAGACAGCCAAAAAGCTGAGTTTGGTAGGAAATAGAACACAAACACCACTGTGCCTGCAACATAATTAGCAAAGAATCAAAGCACCACGCACAAAACCACAATGGCAAGTAGACCTGAGACTGATTCTGCCTTGCTGAGAAGGCTGAGGGCAGACACCTAAAACGAAGGAAAGCTTGTTTTAAAAATACTAATCCTGGGTCCCTCTGGCTCTCATTCTTATTCTGATTTTAGGTTTGACACAGATCTGTATTTTAATAAGGACCCCATGTAGTTCTAATGTAAGTTGTCCAGGAACCACAGTTTGAGAAGCACTGATCCAGAGGTCTGAAGAACTGCTTGGAGTAACTGCATCAAGGCTAATAGCAATTAGCAATTCATTTTCAGAAGAGTTTTCATATGGGATTGTGTCAGAGATCATCTCTTGGGGAGAGATGTCACTTAGTGCCATCTTAAAATAAATCAATGCTCTGGAGGATGTTCTCCTGGGAATGTCTGTTGGCCCAACACATTTGCCTTTCTGTACATTACCACAGTGAATTCCAAGAGGTAACACCAGAGAAAAAGGGAATTCAGGGTAGCAAAGCTCTAGGACAGGCCCATTATCCACTAAAGCATTCCTTCGTGGCCAGAGCTTGACATTACAGATGGACACACCCACCTATGCTTCCCTGTACAAAGAGGGAGATGCTGTACTGTCCCATTAAGCCCTTATTCCCTGTTCTCAGACAAAAATTCGCTTCTTGCCTTAAACGGTGACACAGCACAGCTATCCAAAAAAGCTGGTGTCTTCCCTTCCACCACTCACTGAATTCAGGGACATTTGCTGAGTGATTTGGTTACCTTTGGACATAAGGGGCAACCAAGACCTGGAAAACCAGAAACCTTTCTGTAGCATGAGGGTTTAAAGTCAGACTGGGTGGACACGAGGTTGAGCTAAACCTTTTTGAGATGCCTTGATCCTGTCACTTGGGTGACAGGAACATTTCCCAAATGGGAACTTTCTAGGTACTTCAGCTCCCTTTCTTAGTGCTTAGAGGCAGATGATACTCCTACTGAAAATCAAAAAAGGCTCACTGGGCAGCCTGGCATAGCTCCAGTCATCAGGGGGCTGGCTAGCCTAGCCACCTTGTGTCCCTTAGCAGGACGGTCATGGACTGACTGGATTACTACATCTCAGCAGAGTTCTCTAACAGCATTCCCTGAGCTGCCAGCCCCATATGTGACAACAGATCCCACCACCTTGGCTTCTGCTTTGTAACTGTTTGTCTTCTGCCAGATGTTTCTGGCTACTTATGGAAAAGTGGAACTGTGCTAGGATGTAGGACTGGCAGGCTATGTGCAGGAGCTGGGCAAGAGCCCTGTTTTACAAGAGAGGCTAGAGAGGTCTGTCAGAGCTACCAAAATCAGATCCTGTCTCTTAATGATTATAAACAATTATTCCACAATTAGGCCGGAAGGGTTAGAAGAGCAGCTGTCGGGACTGGGATTGCAGGTGGTGAAAAGCAGAGACTTTACCAGCCAAGTCTACTTAAGAAAAGCAAAAGAAGATTTAAATGAAAACTCAACTTCCATCCTCAAATATCTAGATAAGAAAATAGGCTTGATGAACATTCCACAGTGACTTCTCCTATTCACCCAATGTCAAATACTTCTAGCCATATGGAATTCAAGATCAGAACTTTCTTGTCATTGTGATATCAAGAGCAGAGAATGATTTGTGTCCCTCTCAGAAGCTTGGTGGGACATTATGTTATGTTATTACCCATCACTGGTTCTGCTAGTTGCCACCTAGAAATGATAAGGGAGATGCTTTTTTTTTTTTTTTTTTTTTTGAGATTCTCTTTCATTCATTCACATTCTACTAAGTGTCAGGTTCCCTATGAAGTTCTTGGACTTCATCAAGATAAAACAGACACAGTCTCTGCTCTCAAGGAGCTCAGAGTCCAGAAGAGGAGAGTGACAGAAACAAATAACTGCAGTTTGGTGTGACAAGTATTGACATGAGTGTGTCAGGGGTACAATGAAAGCACAAGGGGGGAGTGACCGATTCTATTAAGAAAGATGCCACAAAAAGTGAAAAGTTTGCAAGTAGTTGGAGATGGGGGACAGGAGGGCAATCCAAGTAAAGGTATCCTGGCAAGAAGTAAAGGTACACTTTGTCAAATTTAAGAAGCTTGGAAAGGGGTTCAGTGTAATTGGCCAGACGATATCTGCAGGAGACAGGAGGGAGAAAAGGCTGGAGAGGAGAGGACCACACCATGCCACCCATTTTCTATCACTTTGTACATAATGAGTTCTATCTCCAGTTATTTCTTTAAAACAAATGCTTTCCATTCCAGGCATTCAACAACCATCTACATGCACAGCACTAAATGAGGGACCCTGAGGGATATCCCCCTAAGGAGCTTACACTGAAACGAATTGGGTGGATTAAACATATACACCACACAGCTAAAGAAGACAAAAAAACAGACCAACAAGGACATCAAACTATAAATGGTACAGACTGCACCAAGTACTAAGGGAATTCACAGGTTCTTAGCTTCAGACAACACTTAAATACTATCTAATTAGAGAACTGTTGAAATGCTTGACTCCCCTTGACAAAACCCTGGCTAAATGAGCACCCATGGGATGTGGGAAGCTCGCTCAGGCACATTAGTCTGGCTGAGGCCAAAAGGCCACGAACCACAGGATGTCCAGAAGGTTTTTATGGCAATACAAGAGAGACACACCTCAGACAAGAGAGGGTCCTAGACAGGACCTTTTCTCCACTGGTGAAGTAGATGGGATCATTAAGAATACAGCAGCCACCTAAAGTCTTCACCTTCCATCATAATTATAACCCACAGAAAAGAACATTTCATGGCATACTATGACTTTTTACAGCTTGTTTCCGCAAAAAAAAAAAAAAAAAAAGAAAGAAAGAAAAGAAAAGAAAAGAAAAAAAAGCTTTAAAAATAAGCATTTCATCAAGTTCTTTATGCACCTCCAGATTAAAAGTTTCATGCAGAGGTAAGGAAGTATTCAGTTTATCTGAAGATACTTTCAGGCCTCTGGGGAATGCAGCACATATTCTGGGGTGTGAGGAAATTCCTGCCTTTGATAGTCCAGAGCTTCTACAAATGAAGCCTGCTGGTCATGGATGGGCTTGACTGGAGCTGTTCCTTACTCCTTGTGACTGTGTGATAGCTCTGGTCCTGGCTAGGGGGTCACACCACTGTCCCTCATTACCCTTCCAAGCCTAGGAGAGCTGCCGTACAGTTGAAGGCACAAGCAGTGGCACTCACCCTCATGGAGGTCTCTCCACCATGGGCCTGTTGCAGCCTGAAGACCTGGGCCACCATGTGCTCTGTGGAGGGGTGCAGCAGGATCCTTCGTGAGGCCAAGCCCACCATTACATATCTGCCCATTGGGGACAGGCTCACCGAAATAGCATTAGGACCTGAGGGCCAACAGAACAGAGAGATATTTCCTAGTATTCTTGCCATTCCAAGGAAACAACTTTAACACTCACTCTTCTCTTTTTCTCCTATCTTCATATTCACTTGCTCATCCTGGGGTTATCTCACAGGACTGTAGTGAGGAATGCGGTAAGAAGGTATATACATACTGAGTTGGCCAAGAGCCCTGGACACTAGGTTGAGCTAACCCTTGTTGAGATGCTTTGATCCTGTCTATATGTTTGACATATAGAAGTACTTAATAAATGCTAGCCATTGTTATCATATAACCCATTTTTAAAAACTGGTAACATCCTGTAATTATTATTTTGAAACCCACTTTTTTCATTTAATACATTATGAACACTGTTCTATAAGAGCATTTTAAGGGCCAGTGGAGCAATTCTATCACTGCACCATCATTTGTTTAGGCAACTCTTAAAAATAACAACAACAAAAAAACACTACTTAAATTCAACCCAAGGTGACACCAACAAAACAAAACAAAACAAAACACTCCCAAGGCAACAATTCGACATTTTTCTGTATGGTAACCCTGCTGTGAACACCCTTGTATGTAAATCTTTGTACAGTTTTCTGATTATTTCCTTAAAAGATGGACTGCCGGATCAAAGAGCTCACACATTTTGGGAGGCTTGAAATACACAGTCCCAAACTGTGTTGACATGTGTGTGCTATTTATTCCTGGCCATCGTAACAGGAGCATGCGGTAGGACTCTAATCCTGAGATTCTTCTGCAGTGTTACTAGCCAGGTAACCAGGACTCCTGCAAAGCCATCTCTCTCTGGCCTGTGCCCCAGTGAAGGTAGGGGCAATATATGACCATTAGTCCCACCCAAGCCGTGCCTCACCTAGGAATGACCATGCCAAGGCACCAGCGTCCCTCTGTCATTAGGTTGGGCTTCCTATCCCTTACCAAATCGCTTGGTGTAGAGCATTTCGCCCAGGTTATGGGGGGCCAGGGAGTACACTGCCAGGATCCCTTCATCGGGAAAGCCCCTCTGGCTGCTGGGGATGAAAGCTGCCAGGAGCTGGCCATCTGCAGAAATGTCACAGCTGGCATCATTGTAGATCTTGCAATTCTGCACCAGCACATTCATGGAGGCTGCATCAGACAAAGAAAGAAAAGAGGATAAGAAACTTTGGAGTTGATACTGTGAAAATTCTGGGGCCAAAAATTTAAGGGCCTTCCTAAGGTCCTGAACCTTGTCTAGAAATGCTAAAGGATACAAACTAAAATGTTAAATGAACAAAACACAGGAGGCAAGTATGATATGTCTCTTGTCCCACTTCAGTAGGAAACTACAGGATAGTCAGCACCACCACAACCACCTGCTGAGTCTTAGTTCACACTTAGGAAACATCGCTTGAGAGATTAGATAAGGAAAAAGTTATTAAAAATTATTCCTAGAGAACCATTTAACAGCTGTTATTGTCCCAGAGATCAAAACTAGGATAAGTGAAAATCCAAACCCACTGGTTCCAAGAAAAAGGTGATCCAGGTAGAGCTTTCTTGGGGCAGGAACCCTATTCAACACCTGTTATGTGACCTTAGAGAAGTAAGTCATTTCACAAATTTGTGTCTTATTTTCTCATTTATAAGAAAGAGAACTGGAACATCTAGAGATCAGTTTTCTGGAACAGCTCCTTGCTAATACTAACCTCTAACTCTACCAAGAGAGGAAAAAGAACAAAGCCCAGCTGCGGCTGGATGGCCCACTATGCTCCATGCCAATGTCCATGGCAGCCCTAGTCTACACTTAGCAGTTACTGAGAACAAAGTGCAGGGTCAGGCAGGCAGCAGGCTCAGCCTGGTAAGGTGGCAGGATTTGAGGGTGGAGGAATGTCTATTGGTGAGGAGCATCCACTCCACACGACAGGACCAATGAGATGTTAACTGGCACTGTGCCTACAGGCCTTGTTTCGGTTTTCATTTGAATCCCTCTCTGAGTCCCACTGTGTGATTGATTCCCTGCCAGGAGGAGGTGGCTTACCCTTGATGTGAGCATAGAACAACAGTGGCCACATCACGGCCCCAGGCAGAATGCCACAACACATTCAAACAGACCAAGCTCCCCTGGGCTTTGTCTCATTTAGATCTACCACAAGCAAAGAAACTTTTTACTGTTTCTCTTATTTTAAGGAGCTGTCCACTGACAGAGGCATTCTGGTAATTTTTAAAAAGCTAAGCTCAGCTGCCCTCGCCAGAGTCCAGGTGATCTACTACAGTAAGCCAAAAAAAAAAAAAAAAAAAAAAAAGGAAAGGGCAACTTTCTCTAGGAAATTACCTCAAGAAAAATAAAACAAAGAATTGCTCTTTCAGAGGCCTCCAGGCTTATGCAATCTCACTTAGTGATTTGTAAAACTCTACTTGTTCTCCTTTTCCTGTGTGCTGCTAATGAAGCTACAGAGATGACCGTGTATATCGAAAAAGGCATCAGAACACATTGATTAGGCTATTGTGCCAACTCGGGGGCTGACACCTACAGCATCATTACACATAAAGCCGAGGAACAACCACAAGGATGGTTCTGTTTGCTAACTAATAAAATAATGACATCCAAATACTCATTGCTATCACCATTAGGCCTTTCTACTGCTCAACTCCCAACCCACCATCTGCTCTAGACTGTAAGGCTAGATTTATCTAGTTAGCACTGGGACCGTCTGCTACTTACTCAGGGCCCCAAGCCCTTTGCCAAAAAAAAAAAAAAAAAAGGCAAAAAGGCAATATCCCTCTCCTTTTCTGGATCAACACAAGAATCCAGTTGGGGATACAGAACCAAAGGAACTGGGAGAAGTTTCAGAAGTGAGACCATCTTAGTTTTCTAACTCTGAGGCTGAGAATGCTCAGATGAATAAAAAGAAACTTAACGATTTACACTCTAACCACCAAAAGCAGGAAGAGAAAGAAAATAAAGAAATCATAAATATTAAGTAGTACATGAAAGTAAACAGGAAAGGAGATGGGACTCCATGGGCTTTAAGACAGCTTTGAAAAGTTACCATCTTATCCACATTTCATGTCTCATAACTATCGTGGGTATGTTATCAAAGTAGACTTTCCTATCTTGCTGTTACATAGATCTACCTCATGTGTGTTAACATATATTTTCGTCAAACATATAGAAGGCTACAGTAATCCTCAAAACTCATCACCAACACACGAAAAAACATTTAACTGCTTATGAAGACAAGGGGTACAGAGGAGAGTACAGGTAAGGTTTTCCTTCTTCTGGAAAGCTTGGCTCTAAAGCCCCCGAAAAACTGGGCATATGAACAAAAAGCATTTTGTCAGCCTCAAATCCAGGCCACTGTGCTTGTGTCTGTATTATATGATGACGATTCCAAGTCAATAGCTATCTCCCAAATTCTGCCCTCTCCCCTGACTCCACCCAACTTCACAACTCTTCCTGGCTACTGCAATGAGTTCACAGAAATATAAAAAGGACAAATAAAAAGAGAATGCTGAAAATTGTAACAGCTTCTCCAGAAGCATATTCAGTTTCAGAAATTTTGCAGCTCATGATTCAGGGTTTTACTTCTACCTTAATGGGATGTAGTAAGCCTAGAGTGATTTGGTAGCTCCATTGCACTGGGTTCTCTTTACAATTTCATTCTCACATTTGCTGCTTGCTGTCTATTAATTTCGCATGTGGAAAAGGAGATGGTCAGTTACAATCCTAAGTGTCACCGCTTCAATTCACTTGTGCGGCTTCCTCTTGTAAGGTTGAGATTTTGATGAGTTAATTCACACAGGAAGAGATTTCTTGGATCTCAATTACTTGTTTACTTAGGCCACAGGAAAGTAATGTACTAATGACAAAGGACAACTAACTCATCCTTTTTGGATTCAACAATAATGTAAGGTAGGGAGAAAAAGGAGAAGTGAAATATAACCGAAGACACTGGCAGCTTACACACCACTAGCAGTCTTTGTTGTGCTCCATACCCTGCGTGACCCCAGCAGTACACAAACTTTAACACGTATCAAAATCACCAGGAGGGCTTATTAAAATACAGAATGCTGGGAGGGGGCCTGAGAATTGGCATTTCTAACAAATGCCCAGGTGTCTCTGATGTTGCCGGACTGGGACTACACTTGAGAAATGCTACCTCGTCAAATAATCCTTAGTCCCCAAGATGTGTCTCCAACAACTGGCTTTCACTTAAAGGCAAAACACATATTGGAAAAAATGACGGGGTAGTTAGCTGGGCAGTAAAGAATGGATATAAAGGTTAGGAAAGAAAGGATTTTCAAATCAAAACTGCTCAAGAACTTCAGGGGGCAGCTCCAGAGGGAGAAAAAACAATGCAGGAGACAGCAGGAAGCCATGTTCCAGACTCTGCAATGTAATCTCCTCCCAATTAGAAATGATTTCCAAGTGAAAATGCCCTAGCAGGGAATGGGAGGGGTTAGAAATACTGATGCCTGGAGGAGCAGATGGCTCTGCCTTCCTATCAGCTCCATAAATTATAAACAAACACCTTGTACAAAGATCGATTTGTAGCCTGTTGCTGGCTGGCCAGATGAGGCCATGGGAGCGATTAGCAGTTGCAGTGCTTTTGCAAATGCATTAGATACTGATTTGGAAAACCCAAGGGGGTTAAATCAGCAGAAAAATTTCCTCTTGGCTATCTCTGAGCCCCTCGGATTTCAGAATAAGACCTGTACAGAGTTCCAGATGACCCATAAATACTCCCTGAAGGCACTATATCCCCTGTGGTATGGCCTGCCCCACACCACTCATCCGCCAGGTTTCTTAAGGCCTATTCTGACAGGACAGCCTAGTGACCAATTCCATTCACCTAGTAAGAGTTTACTTTTAAAAATCATAGTGAATCTAATGTGCCACTTTTTTCAGGAAAGCAATTTCAAAATTATCTATGCATGAGGCCTTATTCATAAACTTCGAAACCCTTTACAGATAGTACTTCATTAATATCAAATCCCAAGTGAGAGAAGCAGGTGACAAGATCTTTAAGCCTAGCTCCAGGAAAAGGTTAAATGCAATTCACATAAATCAACTTGGTGGTTGCTAAACCCATGAGTAAAATTCAGAATCAGGCTGGGCTCACATGTGTAATCCTAGCACTATGTGAGGCCAAGGCAGGACACTCACTTGAGGTCAGGGGCTTGACACCAGCCTGGGCAACACAGCAAGACCCCATCTCTATAAAAAAAAATAAATAAATCAAAAATCAGCCAGACATGGTGGCATGTGCCTGTAGGCCCAGTTACTCAGGAGGCTGAGGCAGGAGGATCATTGTTTGAGCTCAGTAGTTTGAGGTTACAGTGAGATATGATCGCGCCACTGTACTCCAGCCTGGGCAACAGAGCAAGACCCTGTGCCTAAAAATAATAATAAGTAAAATAAAACATAAAACCTCAAAGATTAAACTCATGTGGAACTTTCACATGAATAATCAGACAGATCACTAGAACAGAACAGAGAGTCCAGAAATATATCAAATACAGAAAAGAAATTAATAGTATGACGAAGATGACATCCCAAATCAATGGAGACAAATGGATTATTCATTAGTTGGGACAAGTGAGTAGCCATATGGGGGAAAAGTTGGATCATACTTTGATTATTTGAGACCAAATTTCCCAGTGAATCAAAGGCTTAACTATTAAAAAACTAAAATATGAAAGTTCTAAATGATCTCCCTAATGATGACACAAAACCAAGGCACCATAAAAGGGAAGTTGTATAATTGTGACTACTTAAAATAAGTTCTATGACAAAAATAACCTTCAGCAAAGTCAAAACTCGAATGACAAGTAGGAAACTCCTATTATAAGTTAATTTTCTGATTTATAAAGAACTCTTGAAATATTGCTAAGGAAAAGCCCAGTAACATAATAGAAAAATTGGTAAAGCACATGGACAGGTCAAGAAAAGAGAACACAAATGGCTGTGTACATGAAGAGGCATGCAATCTTGTTTCTAACATGAAAAATACAAATTTCAAATACCCACATACTGCTTTTTTTTTTTTTTTACATGATCAGATTTGCAAATATCAAAAAATGTGACAGCACATTCTATTAGCAAGGGTTTATGAAATCAGGCATCCTCATGAACTGCAAGTGGAATAATAATTTGGCACAAGCTGTATAGAGTGTGGTAGGCAATAACTACCAACGTTACAAATGCACATTCTTCCTCCCCGCAATTACATTTCTAGGAATGTATCCTAGAGATATACTTGCTCATGTGCAAAACGATAAACTGCAGCAGTTTGTAGAGCAAAAGATTGAAAATGACTTAAAAGTTCTTTAATAGTAGACTACTTAGAAAATTATGGTACATTCATACAACGGAATACTAGGCAGTCATAAAAAAGAACAAATAAGTTATTTATGTACTGATATGAAAAGATCACTGAGCTCTACTGCAAAGAAAAAATGCAGGAAGTACAGACAAGTATATACAGTATGCTACCATAAAAGGCAGAAAAACATATATTTGCATTTGCTTGTATATACATATAGTATTATTGAAAAGATATACAAGGAACTGCTAACAGTGGTTACATATGGGGAAGACTGGTGGGACTGGGGGGCTTCTTACTGTATTATTCTTTTATAATTTAAAATTTTTTGAACAGTAATATCAATTTCAGATGACAAAGAAACAAAGTGACAAAATAGCAAAACAATATAACTTTAAATAAATTATGGTCTAGAAAGCTAGAGATGAATAAGCAAACTTCATTTTCAGTAAGGGAAAAGGTGGATTGTGGTTGATTCCCAGCAGAGTTAACGAATGAATTACTGGACATGTGGGCTATAAGCACTTAGAAATGGATGATTGCTACTGAAGTTTCACTGAGACCGGACATGAAAAATTAACCTGATTTTCCTTGTCCAATAAAGATACCAAGACTGGCATATCAGGAAATGCCACAGACAGAGAATATCTTAATTATTTTAAGGCAAATGGCAAAGTCTTATAATATCATACAGACAAGATAGAAAAATGTTGGCTTCAAATATGAACAACCAAGCCCAGAGTGCTAATTCATAAACCAATATCAACACAGAAGAAGTCCACAGTAATGTACCACAAGGGTTGGTGCAATGCCCTGCCTGGTTCACTACTTTCTGCTAACAATCTGAAGGAAGACAGAAGAGCATGTTTATTGAACTAGTAGACAGTGGAATATCGAGAAAAAGGGACTAGGCCAGGTGTGGTGGCTCACACCTGTAATCCCAGCACTTTGGGAAGCCAAGGCAGGTGAATCACTTGAGGTTGAGGAGTTTGAGACCAGCCTGGCCAACATGGTGAAACCCTGTCTCTACAAAAAAAAAAACAAAAACAACAACAACAAAAAAAAAACAGAGGAACTAAAACAAAGTTCAAATAGAACAAGAAACTACAGTTGACAGTAAGAAAAAATTGAATAGAAACAAATACAAATCTGTTTTCGTTACTAAAAGATCAAGCTGTACAAGTATAGGATGGTTGAGTCCTGGTTTAATAACAATTATCAAGAAATTTTAAGTGACTAAAAACTCAAGAGTGGCTTCTGAAAAAACTGCTGAAACCATAGGGTGTCATAGAGCAAATAGTGTCGGAAGCACCACTGTAATCTGTATTCGATAGCCCACATCTAGAGTTTTCTAATCTGTTCTGCCCCTCTCCACTGAAAGTTAAAAGTTAAGATGAGCAGAACTGTCAAGGATTTGGAAATCAGTGAAAGGAATCTAAGGAGGTTTGACCTTTCAACAAAGATTTAATGGAAAATGGCAGTTTAGCTTAAATAGTAGGGAGGACTGTCACTTGAAAGAAGCATCATGAGATTTATACTACGGAGATTCAGAGACAGAACTAGGACCAATGGGAGGAAGTGACAACAAGGGAAATGGCGGCTCAGTGTGAAAAAAGAACTTTTTTTTTTTTGGAGACAGGGTCTTGCTCTACTGCCAAGGCTGCAGTGCAATGGTGTGATCTTGGCTCACAGCAGTCCCAACCTCCTAGGCTCAGGTGATCCTTCCACCTCAGCCTCCCAAGTAGCTGGAACTACAGGTGTACAGGACCATGCCCAATTAACTGTGCTTTTCGTTTTTTTTTTTTTAAAGATGGTGTCACTCTGTCACCCAGGCTGAAGTGCAGTGATGTGATCTTGGCTCACTGCAACCTCCACCACACAGGTTCAAGCAATTCTTGTATCTCAGCCACCCAAGTAGCTGGAATTACAGGTGAGCGCCACCACACTCAACTAATTTTTATATTTTTAGCAGAGATGAGGTTTCACCATGTTGGCCAGGTTAATCTTGAACCCCTAGGATCACGTGATCCTCCCAACTTGGCCTCCTAAAGTGCTGAGATTACAGGTGTGAGCTGCTGAAATAATTTTTTTTTTTTTTTTTTGAGACGGAGTAACACTCTGTCACCCAGGCTGGAGTGCAGTGGCATGATCACTGCTCACTGCAACCTCCACCTCCCGGGTTCAAGCGATTCTCCTGCCTCAGTCTCCTGAGTAGCTGGGACTACAGGCGCACATCACCACACCCAGCTAATTTTTTTTTGTATTTTAGTAGAGACTAAGGTTTCACCGTGTTGCCCAGGCTGGTTGAGAACTCCTGAGCTCAGGCAATCTACCCACCTTGGCTTCCCAAAGTGTTGGGATTACAGGCGTGAGGCACTGCACCCAGCCCAAAAGAGTATTTTAACACAAATCTAGCGGTGATGGTGAGGCCACCTTGTCAGTGTGGTCTATCATAAGAAGCTGTCAAGCAGAGGGGGAACCATCATCACTCTTAGGAATGTGTAAGAGAGGGCCCCTTACAAGGCAGAAAGTGAAATGAGAGATCTAAAATGTTGTGATTCCAATAGAACAACTGGGATGTAGACTGCAGACTTCACTAGAAGCAAGGAAACAGCCATGTTTATAAATCAGGTATCAACCACACCATACACTTAAGTCCATTAAGATCTGGAATAATTAACATCACCATAGTCTTTCCTAAAAGGTCACAAGGTTTTGCTGTTGGATCCTACACTCCCTTTTCTTTCTCCTCTTTTCAGTTCCACCTAAACTTTAGGTTTTGGCCAGTGAACTAATAGTCCACAAATTCTTCAGAGCAGAGAAACCTTTGTTTTGTGTCTATTTCAGTACTTCACATTGTTTGCTCTTGAGGGTGGGTGCAAGACATGTTTGCTGAATTGCTTAATTGGGAGTTACAGGCTGGGCTCACACCTACAATCCCAGCACTGTGGGAGGCCGAGGTAGGCAGATCACTTGAGGCCAGACCAGCCTGGCCAACATGGTAAAACCCTGTCTGTACTAAAGATACAAAAATTAGCCAGGCACGGTAGCATGCACCTGTAATCCTAGCTACTTGTGAGGCTGAGGCAGGAGAATCGTTTGAACCCGAGAGGCGAAGGTTACAGTGAGCTAAGATCGTGCCACTGCACCCTAGCCCAGCCTGGGCCACAGAGCAAGACTCAGTCTCAAAAAAAAAAAAAAAAAAAAAAAAAAGAGAGGGAGGGAGAGTTAAAGAAGAGGTGCAGAAATGGCATGTAGACACAACCACTCAATGGGATGACAAAAAACCCAGTGCTCCATGAATTTTTGAGTTCTGGCTCACCAGTAAATATAACCCTTCCACTAATACCCGCATTTGACATTGACTTACCATTACTGATTTCAGGGAGGTCAAACTTAGTGAAGTCCCACCACTGGAGTCGGTAGGTAGTATTGGCAATGTTACTGGCCACAGCAGACTGTCCATCACCGATCACTGCACCTGATGAGGAAGAAGTCAAAGATAGCACATTATAGTATTTATCCACTTTCCACTGCAAAACATAAAACAATACTGGGATTAGCAGGGGGAGAAGAGGAAAAACTAGACTATGGCTGAAGAAAGCTAATGAGTCCCACCTGGCAAGTCTTTGTCTCAAAGAAAAACCAGGCATGTTTGTCAGGGAACAATTCAATGTGGAAATATAATCCCATTCATCAGCTCCCCCCATTGTTACTTAACATTTATTTAGTGCCAACAACGTGCCAGGTACTGTACATACCTGGTATGCTAGGCTTGACAGCTAAAGAGACAGGTGAATTTTCCCAAAAATGTGGGAAAAGAAAAAATGAAAAATGGGAAGACACCATTAACACAGAAAAGCCAGTAGCATTTCAGTCCCTGGATGTCCAGATAGTAAGCAGCACCACTCTTTCAGACAAAGCATCTCCTCCTTTATCACCTTCTTCCTAAGAGGACATCTCAAAAACAGGCTTCCTCCAGGGAAGAGACAACTACTATACAGCTGACTGGATAGAAAGAGACAGTAAAAAACAAATGAGGTAATATTTGTTCATCTCTTCTGGATCCCTGGCATGTAACACAATAAAAATTTATGAGCCTCACTTTGCAGCATCAGAATATTTTTATTAAGGCCATCTTTTATAATACCTACCCCCTAAGAACCTCCTTGAATCCACGTTTGCTTGTAACATCTCAGGGTTTAACTTTCTCTGAGATATACTCTTCTGTATGACATTTTTTTTTCCTTGGTAACCAATTAAATTAAAAATGGATTTTTTTTAACAGGGTGACACTTTAATTTGCAGTTGTATTTCATGTACATGAACATGTCATTTCCTCCTCCTCCTTCTGAGGTGCATTTCATACACAACCACCCTCCTTCTGATCAGACAGAGTCAAACCCTCTTGGGAGAAAAGAACATTCTTACATGCTAGATAACCTAAATGGTATTTTCAAAGCCTTATCTTGAGAAACTGAACTTGTTAGAGCTTACCAGCCTTGCAACAACGGACAATTTCATACCTAGATTCTTCAGTATCACTTAGTCTTCCTCCTCTGCACATCACTGCAGAAGCATCTTGTGAACTGTAGTTCTTTTCTTTTAGAGGGCAGCATTTATTGCACTGCTACTCCTGGTGTTGCCCTATTCTTTCCTCAAATGATCAAGAATGGTTCAAAGAGAAAACTTCCATATAAGCCAAGAAATATGGGGAAAGTACTCTCTTTACTCTTTTCCAGTTGCTGCTGGCCACTGTGTCAGAAGACTAATTTTTTCAGCATTCATTTTGTCCCATATTCAATTTGTAAGGAAAAGTACAAATAACATTTCATTTCCAAAATGATGATACTTCTAGATCATGTATTCTCAACATGGGGAATATCACCCACATGGGGGTAAAAATTGGTTCACGGGGGCAAAAAATTTTTTTAAAAACCTCAGGGCAATCATTTGTTCCCCTCCAAAGCATCAGAGTATATAAATAGATACACACTGTATCTGTGATATTAAAATTTCATGGGAGGGGAGATAATTAGGGAAAAAAATGTCTAAAAATGTTCCTTACAGGGGACAATAATGGAATGAAGGTTAAAACAAATTGTTCTAAATAAATGGATAACCCCAAAACAAAACATCCTTTAAAATCTTGCTGATTCAAAAACATAGTTCCAGACATGATCTCCCTAAGGACTGAGAACGACAGCATTTGGGGGTGCTGCCAGTGAGTCCACTGACCTGGAAATCTCTATTTGAGGCCCCTATGGCATATTATTCAAACAAGGTAAATATATACCCTTGCTTTAACCTTCACAGAAATTCCCATTTAATAATGGTATCTGACTTTTGCTGAACTTCTGGGTCATGAGGAGGGCAAGATACCTGAAGGACTTTATTAAAAGGAACTTTCTTGATTTTTTTTTATGCCTTTTTGATAATGAAAATCATTTTTTAGTTACAAGATCTACCACTTCCCTGAAAGGAATTATTCCATTTCATTCTGATCCAGGCTCAATTCCACTGAGCTTTTGAATTGTTTCCTGGGCTTGCTTATCAAGATGGTTGACACCCCTCTTTGACCACTAGTCTCTCTCAAATTACTTTAGTTCCTTATCATTTCCTCCAGCTTTTAACAGAAAAGCATATAACCCCAAATGGTAGAAGGTAAGTTGATTTTCTCAGTATATAATTTTTAAAAATGCTAGTTGCTAAGAGAGGGTAGAAAATAAATTGAAGAAACAAACTTCATATTGTAAGAGGTTATTCTGGGGGGAGGGATGAGAACTACAAACAGGAAAACAGTTAAAGAATAATACCAGATTCTTTTTGAGTACTGTGGATCTGCAAATGGGAACACAAATGATTAAGACTCCCAACTCCTGGCTCTAGAGACATCCTGTACTGTCCATGTCTCAAGAAATGTCTTCTGGAGAACAGCTGTGCAATAAAACAAACACACAGAGTTGCACTGTGTAGAAAAGACTGGGGAGGTGTTCTCTGTCAATGATGTCAGGGTGCTGAAGAGGAATGAAGCCTGGCACCAGGGAGAGTCTTTTTTTGTGCCATATAAACACCGATTAGGGAGCTAACAACACCAGCAACAGATTAGAGTACTGTCACCAGGTTCTTTTCTGCAAGAACTGCAGGCCAACTGAGCCTGTCTCTTGGAAACATCAGGAAGAAAAAGCCTGATGTTATTAAAACAACCCAAACCATTCAGTAGGCCTCTGGCCACGAAGATGAAGGCATAGGAAATGTGCCAGAGGGGGTTAATGGACTGAGCTAGAAAGTTATTTACAAACGAAGCACTTAGCCTCAGAAACCAAATCCTGAGAGACTACTGAGGAATTTCTAAGGCTTCAAGGTTCTCCCATGTAGTAATAACAGAATGGAACAAGCTAGACTCAAGAGTTTCTCAACCTCTGCACTATTGAAATTTTAGGACAGATAATTCTTTATTTGAAGAGTCTTGTGCACTGTAGAACATTTAGCATCCCTGGCCTCCACCCACTAGATGCCAGTAGCACCCCACTCCTAGCTGAGACAACCAAAAATGTCTCCAGACATTGCCAAATGACTCCTAGGGATAAAAATCATTCCTGGTTGAGAAATGCTAACCTAGATAAACATATCCTACATTTTAACTCCAAGATAGGTGCTCTTAGCACCACTACTAGAATGTCTGCTGCTAACCAGTGATGCTATCATAGTCATCGAAAGAAACTAATCCAAGGCACAGCATTACAACTTCAATTTTCCATATCTGCCAATGGGATCCTACAGCTTGTTATTTTGTTTGTTTTAGAGAATACAGGCTTCAAAATCAATTCGACCAGATTTTGACACTTCCTGTCATTATCTACTATAGTGTGACCTTGTATAAATCTCTCTGAACCTCAGTTTCCTTATCTGTCAAAAAGGGTATAGTAGTACTTACAACTTACAGGATTGTTGGAAGAACTTACTGAGATAACAAATGTAAAGTGGTCAGGCGTGGTGGCTCATACCCATAATCCCAGTAGTTTGGGAGGCCAAAGCAGGCAGATTCTGGAGCTCAGGAGTTCGAGATCAGCCTGGACAGAGTGAGACTCTATCTCCAAAAAAAAAAAAAAAAAAGGATGGGTGCAATGGCTCAGACCTGTAACCCCAGCACTTTGGCAGGCCAAGACAGGCAGATCTCTTGAGGTCAGGAGTTCGAGATCAGCCTGACCAACATGGTGAAACACCACCTCTACTAAAAATACAAAAATTACCCAGGCATAGTAGTGATACGTGCCTGTAGTCCCTGTTACTTGAGAGGCTGAGGCATGAGAATCGCTTGCATCCAGGAGGAAGAGGTTGCAATTAAGCTGAGATCGCGCCACTAGAGTCGAGCCTGGGACACACAGTGAGATTCTGTCTTAAAAAACCAAAAAATATATATATATATACAGAAATTAGCCAGGTGTGGTTGCATGTACTTGTAGTTCCAGCTACCTGGGAAGCAGAGGTGGGATGGCTTGAGTCTGGAAGGCGGAGGTTGCAGTAAGCTGAGATTGCACCACTGCACTACAGCCTGGGTGACAGAGCCAGACCATCTTGTAAGTAAGTAAGTAAGTAAGTAAATAAATAAATAAATAGTGACGGCAAATACAAAGTGTCTAATAAATGGCCTTTAAAATTATGTCTGTCATCTACTCCAATCTTAGTGTGTATTTCATCTATAGTTACAACCTGGGTGACAGAGCCCAACCATCTTGCAAATAAATAAATAAATAAATGATGGCAAATACTGTGTCTAATAAATGACCTTTAAATTTATGTCTGTCGTCTACTCCAATCTCTGTATGTATTTCATTTACAGTTACACTACTTATATTAGCATCAACAGCTCTTTAATTAACAGCTTATAGAGAGATGTCCTTGTATAAGAGACTGGCCCAAATAGTGTGCCAGGGCCAAGAGAGAGAAGTGTTTAATCTGAAGATTAAGATAAACTGTCTGGGCCCTACACTCTTGGCAACTTTCTCCTTGAAAACAGCCCAGTCCAAGATAGACCACATTCTGGGCCACAAAACACAATGTAACAAATACAAAAGAAAAGAAATCATACAAATTATGCTTTCAGACTATAAGAGAACTAAACTAGAAATCAGTAATAAAAAGATAACTGGAAAATCCTATACAACTGACAGATTAAATAATATATTTCCAAACAACACATAGCTCAAATAATATGTCTCAAAAGATTTTAAAATATTTTGGATTAAATGAAAATGAAAACATGACTTCTCAAAATTTGTGAAATGTAATGAAAGCACTACTTAGAGGGAAATTTATAGCACTGAATTCATATATAAGGACGAAAGATCTAAAATCTGTAATTTAAGCACCTACCATAAGAAAAAAGAAAAAGAGCAAATTAAATCCAAAGTAAGCAGAAGAAAGAAAAAAATGAGCAGAAACCAATGAAATTAAAAACAGGAAATCATCAATAGTGAAAAATCAATAAAACCAAAAACTTTGAAAGATCAATAAACAATAAATATTTAGGTAGCCCAACTACATAAAAAGAGAGAAGATACAAATTACTAATACCAGAAAAGAAAGGGGGACCATCACTACTGATCTCATGGACACCAAAAGTATAATAAGGGAATACCATGAACAACGTCTGCCTACAGATTTAAAAACCTAGATGCAATGCACTAACTCTCCTTGAAAGCACAGTTTATTATAATTTACACAAGAGACAAATAATCTGAATAGGCTTGTATCTATTAAATTGAAGCAATCATTAATAATCTCCTAAAACAGAAAGAACTGGGCCCAGATGGTTTCACTAAATTCTACCAAACATTTGAGGAAGAAATTGTACCAGGAGAATGTCTCTTCCAGAGAACAGAAATATGAAATACCTGTAGCTAACATCATACTCAATGGTGGGAAACTAGATACCTTCCCCCTAAGATCAGGAACAAGGCAAGGAAGCCCCCTCTTACCCATCCTTTTCAACATCATATTGGAAGTCCTAGCTAATGCAATCTGACTCCCCCCACCAAAAGTAAATAAAAGATATACAAAATTGGAAGAAATAAAACCATGTTTGTTGGCAGATTACATCATTGTCTAATCCCGAAGAATCAACAGAAAAACTCCGGTAACTATTAAGTAATTATAGTAAGGTTTCAAGATACAAGGTCAACTGCTGTCCTATATAGCAGCAATAAACAAATGAATTATTGGAACTTGAAATTAAAAACACACTACCACTTATATTAGTATCAAAAAAATCAAAGACTTAGGTATAAATCTAACAAAATATGTACAAGGTCTATAGGAGGAAAGCTACAAAACTGATGAAAGGCATCACAAAGGATAAAACTAAATTGGTGAGATATTCCATGTTCATGAATAGGAAGGCTCAATACTGTTACAATGCCAATTCTTCTTAGCTGGATCTATAGATTCAATGCAATCTCAATCAAAATCCCAGCAAATTATTTTGCGAATATTAACAATCTGATTCTAAAGTTTATATGAGAAGGCTTAAAAAAAAAAAAAAAAAAAAACCCAGAACAGCCAACACAATATGGAACGAAAACACAAAATTGGAGGATTGACACAATCCAACTTTGAGACTTAATACAAAACTTCAATAATCAAGACAGTGTAGCATTAGCAAAATAACAGACAAATAGATCAATGGAACAATATAGAGAGCAAAAACAGACCCACATAAATAGAGTCAACTGATCTTTGACAAAGAACCAAAGGCTATTTTGTAACAACGAAAAAAATGAAAAGAAAAGAAAACATGCTCAGGCTGGGTGTGGTGGCTCACGCCTGTAATCCTGGTATTTTGGGAGGCAGAGGCAGGGGAATTACCTGAGGCCAGGAGTTCGAGACCAGCCCAGCCAACATGTCAAAACCCTGACTCTACTAAAAAAAAAAACAAAAATTAGCTGGGCATGGTGGTGTGGCTTGTAATCCCAGCTATTTGGGAGGTGGAGGCAGAGAATGGCTTAAACCTGGCAGAGGCTACAGTGAGCCGAGACTGTGCCACTGCACTCCAGCCTGCGCAACAGAGCGAGACTCCGTCTCAAAAAACAAAAAACAAAAATTAGCCAGGTGTGGTGGTGCATGACTGTAATCCCAGCAACTTGGGAGGCTGAGGCACAAGAACTGCTTGAACTTGGGAGGCAGAAGTTACAGTGAGCTGAGATTATATCACTGCCTGGGCAACAAAGCAAGACTCTGTCTGAAAAGAAAAAAGAAAAGAAAATGTTTTTTCTCCAAAAACATTATAGGTCATTGGAGAATTGCAAATTAAAACAACAATAAGAAGCCATTATCCATGTATCAGAGAGGCTAAAATGCAAAATGCTGATAACACCAAATACTGGTAAAAATACAGAGTAACAGGAATTTTCATTCATTGCTGTGCAAATACAAAATGGCACATCTACTCTGGATGACACTTTAGTAGTTTTTTTGCAAAACTGAACATACCTTTACCATATGATCCAGCAATCGTACTCCCTGGTATTTACCCCAATTAGTTGAAAAAACTAATATCCACACAAAAACCTACATACAGATGTTTACAGCAGCTTTATTTATTCATAATTGCCAAAACTTGGAAGCAACCAAGATGTTCTTCATTCAAGAGAAGAATGGATAAACTGTGGTACATCCATACAATGGAATATTATTTGTGCTAAAAGAAATGAGCTATCAAGCTACAAAAAGACATAGAGGAACCTTAAGTGCATAAATGACAGAAGTCAAAGGCTACATACTATAGGATTCCAACTGTATAAAATTCTGAAAAAGGAAAAATAATAGAGACAAAAAAAAAGATGGGTAGTTGGTAGGGCTTTGCAGGGAGGGAAAGATGAATAGGTGAAGCATAAAGAGATTTTTTTT
>CAUYLG010063556.1:0-10090 GCA_963573385.1 Cacajao melanocephalus
TGCGCAGTGGCAGTATCGTAGCCAATGAGGTTTATCCGAGGCGCGATTATTGCTAATTGAAAACTTTTCCCAATACCCCGCCATGACGACTTGAAATATAGTCGGCATTGGCAATTTTTGACAGTCTCTACGGAGACTGAATAAAAAAAAGAAAAAAAAAAAAAAGAGTACTTGCTTTGGAGTAAAGTAGATCATTGGATTTGAACCTCAGATCTACAATTTATTAGCTGATATAACCTTGGATGAATTATTTAACTTCTCTATACCTGTTTTTCTCATTTATAAAAGGGGCATAACAGCAATATTGCATTGGGCTAATATGTGAATTATATATGTAAATACATCTAAAAGCATTAACTTAGTGCCTGGCACAGGTGAGTAATCAATAAAGGTAAGTTATTACTATTATTATTACATTTGCCCTGGGGAGCTAGAACCCAGAGGGAAAGGACTTGAAAATGGATAATAACATACAAATGATAACATATCAGTGAATGTTATGGAAAGAGCTATATATTTTGGAGTGACAAAACAACCGCCAATCAAATCCAAAACATGTCTTCATTACTCCCAAACCCTATTGCATAGTCTTAAGTGGGTGTCCAGATTATTCCAGGCTCTGAGTCTAAACCCATGAATTTCTTGGAATTCAGCACATTATTTATTTATTTATTTTCAAAAATCTTTTTAAGACGGGATTTCACCATGTTGGTCAGGCTGGTCTTGAACTCCCGACCTCAGGTGATCCACCCGCCTTTGCCTCCAAAGTGCTTGGATTACAGGCATGAGCCACCACACCCGGCCGGAATTCAGCACTTTAGATCCAAAAGTAAACAATAGATTGGGCAAGGTCCTAGACAGACAAGGCAGTTTTTGTGGCAAGCCCTGGTTTATTCTTAAGTGGTTACAAATTTTCCTTGACAGCCTATAGTGGAAGTGGCTCTCTTGCAGAATTTCAAGGTTAATATTCTCTGGACAGTCCTTATTTGCCTTTGGACTAGGCCATCACATACATACTTTAATTTTAGAGAACGCTGCTTCAGTTTTTATTTTCCCCAGACGTCTGATGTGTAAAATCTTAACAGGCATTTATTTTAGTAATCTTTTTTTCTTCCCCAGCTGTAAGGCCAAAAGCCCTTGTGGGGAGAGGAAAGTCAAGGTTCAATGCTTTGCTGGCCCATTCTTACTCTCCTCCTCACTGTCGTGAGGCTACTACTTGCATACCCCAACCCTTCAATCTAGACTGTTTTGCTTGTGTCTGTCTCTTGTGGCTGTATATGGTTTCTGCTCTTGGTTGTAAATTCCTCCAGGGCAGGAATTATGTCAAAAGACTTTGCAGTATATTGATTCACCTTTATCCTTACTACCTCTGCAACAATTTGAATGTCCCCTTCAAAATTTGAGTTGAAACTTAATTGTCATTGTAATAGTATGAAAAGGTGGGACCTTTAGGAAGTGATTAGGTCATGAATGGGTTAATTACATGATCACAGGAGGGTTAGTTATTTCATGTTTTGACACAACAAATGCTCTCTGTCTTGGACTTCCCAGCCTTCAGAACCACGAGCCAAATAAATCTGTTTTCTTTATAAATGTACCAGTCTGTGGTATTTGGTTACAGCAGCAGAAAATTGACCAAGACAACCCCCTACCATAAACTTGTGTAGCACAATGCAACATCAAAAGTAGGTGAATAGTAAATAGCAAATTATTGTTGTTGATTTTTATGATCTGGTTTCTCTTCCCACAATCTTGAACGATAAGGGGTTCTCTAGTATTTTTTCAGGACCACAAATTGTGGAGGAGACTGCGGTTGTGGTAGACAATTCTAGGCCTTCTGGAACCATCACAAAAGGCAACATATGGCTGTGCTAATTAAAAAGGAAAAAAAAAATCTCTAAACAATGTCAGAAACTGATCTTTAGTGGCCAGAAGTCTCAGATATAGATTAGATTTACTAAATTTAGAAAGAGTCCTTTTTTTTTTCCCATCACAAAAATTATCCAGTAAAATCTATGCCCGCTTTGGGTAGATCTGCAACAAGGCACGTTCACAGGTCATTTCAATAACTTGCTAGGCTCTTCAGTACTCAGAGTCCCTAGAAAGGAGTTCTTACCAGTGGAAAGCTGCTTCTTAGAATTTTCTAAAACAAATCCATGGGGTTTTGATTTGCTAAATTCTAATGTAGACAACAGCCTTATTTCCCTACTTTTATAATCTAATTTATTTGGCTGTATCTGTGGGCGTTAAGAGCTTAGTATGCTTGGTAAAAACACATTTTAAAAAAAGTCATTTTTCATTTCTACAAACCAGCCCCACACCAGGTCTCTCTCTCGAGTCTCGCTCTAGGCCCGCCTCCGTCCAGCTTGCCTCCGCCCCGCCCCGGTAGTGCTGCGCCTTGGCAGCCTTAGCTAACTTAGACCGGAAGAAGCGAGGCGGAACCTCCGGCGTTTGAAAAACTTCCGGCGGGAACCGGAAGGTGCGGTGGCACACGCAGAATTCCGCGGCTTCTGACGTGCCGGGCGGGAAGGTGAGCTGTGCGTACGCCGTGGCGGTCGGCTTGCGGGCTCTGAAGAGCCCGGCGCCTGGGCTCCGGTGTTTTCGGGGCCATTAAAAACGTTCTGAGCGCTCATTTGGGCAATAACACCGCTTTTTAAAAAGTGAGAAGTTCATTGCATTTTACTGTCGGCGATCTCTCACAACCTGCCACCCGAAAACCCCTCCTAGCTGCCGCGTGTCACCTCTTTTCGGCCAAATTGCTTTAGGTCTTAGTGCATAAGAACAGACATGGAAAAGCCTGGGCACACCTGGATTTTTTTATACCTGAAATCGGAGGTGCGAGAGGAAGCACCCTTTCACGGTCATGGTGGCCCTGTGTGAATCAACGCACCTTCAGTAGTGTACCTGCCATCTAGGAGGCGCTCAGTAATTGGAGGAAAGGAATGAATTGGGAACTTTCTAGTCAGCCTTCCTCGAACCCCTCACGTGACATGTCATTAACATAATGTGTGTGGAGCGGGAAACAAGACTAGTCTTGGTGTTCTAGGCACTGGGTTGTGGTCCTTTGCCACATATCTTTCCCCTTTGAGTAAACTGTTTCACCTCATTGGGTCTCAGGTTTCCGAATATAGTGGGACTCTGATCTCAGAGGTTCTTTCCAGCTCCAGTATTTTGTTTTTGTGACTTGGGAATCTGTGCTAATATTCAAGCACTCTGTTGGTCCTTCAGGGAAGCTTGTTTAAGAAATTGTCGTCCTTTGTTCGCTTTCTTGAAGTTAAATTTTTTTTTCCGATTTTAATTTAGTATTTGTTAGTGTGCATGTCCTTTTGCCCCTTTCTCCTGATTTTCACTCTTGCTAGTTTAGTGGCTGTTCCCTTAGTAACATCATAGCAGTCTCCAAATTATTGATTTGGAATATGCTTATGTGCCCACAGTGATTAAGATAGTTTGAAAGGAGGGAGAAATCCCAAGTCACTTAAGAATAGGAATGTTCGAATGTGCTGTCACTTCTTCAGAAAGAGATGATTGCTCTGTGTAGCATTGCCTAAGAGTGGTGGAAAATAAATATATATTCCTCTGTAGAGACCGTATTTGTACATACTCTGTTCATTTAATAGTTGTAGGGCAGCTGTTAAGTGCTAGGTTCTATGATATGGAAGTGAATAAGGCACATTTATTTCCTTTCTTCATGGTATTTACTCTCTTGACAGCAGTGCAGGCAATAAGTAAAATAAAAGAGTATATGTTATAACCTACTGTGTACAGGAAGTAAATAGACTCCTTTTAAAATATAACTGAGAAACCTATTTTAGGCCTAAAATGTTAAGATCTAAGGGACGCAAAGGAGCCAGCCAATTGACAAGCAGAGGGAAGAATACTCCAGGCAGAGAGAACCTGAGGTGGGAAAGAATGTTGTGACACAAGAGCTGAGGAGCTCTAGCAGGTGGTAAATGTGGTTAGAAAGGTGGGCGGGGCTCTGTTCCATAGGGCCTTTATAAAGGCCTTCGGAAAAAATGTGGTTTGATTCTAAGTGAAGGATGGGGTGGGAAGTAATTCAGTGTTTCTAAAGCATTTTCTAAATGATCTTGAGTTGATATGTAGAGAATGAGTTGCAGGGGCAAGAGTGGAAGCAGGGAGGGCAGTTAAGAGGATAGTGTAGTAGTTCATGTGAAAGAAGTTAAGGACTAAAGACTCACTGAAGATCATGAAGATTCAAGACATTTTGGAGGAAAAACTTAGGTGACTTACTAATATTCTGGATATGGGGATGAAAGAAAAAAAGATTTGCAACATTTTGACTTAGCAAATGGAACTTTGGAGGATAATGATATGTTCATTTTCTTGGTTGTGGTGATGTGTATACCTATGTCAAAACTTACCATATTTGTACACCGTAAGCATGTGCAGTGTATTTCATGTCAATTGTATGTCAGTGAAGCTGTTAAAGATTTTTCTGGCCAGGCGCCATGGCTCATACTTGTAATCCTAGCACTTCGGGAGGCCGAGGCAGGTGGATCACCTGAGGTCAGGAGTTCGAGACTAGCCTGGCCAATATGATGAAACCTCGTCTCTACTGAAAATACAAAAATGAGCTGGGTGCTGTGGCGCATGCCTGTAATCTCAGTTACTTGGGAGGCTGAGGCAGGAGAATTGCTTGAACTTGGGAGGCGGAGGTTGCAGTGAGCTGAAATCGTGCCACTGCACTCCAGCCTGGGTGACAGAGTGAGACCCAGTCTCAAAAAAAAAAAAAAAAAAGGTTCTGGCTTAGCAGATAGGTGGGTGCCACTTATTGAGATGGGAAGGACTGGAGTAGGAACAGGTTTTAGAGCAAGAAATGGTCATCAAGAGTTCCACTGTGGATGTGTTAAGTTTGGGTAACTGTGAGACATCTAAATAGTTTCAGAGGCAGGCAGTTTTTCATAGAAATCTGAATGTTAAAGGCAAGGTTTGGGATGGAGGGATTAAGATTGTTAATAAGTAGGTGACATCTGTATGTAAAACCGTGGAGATGGATGAGATTTTGGTTAATCTAACAAGTTTTATGATACAAAGTAAGAGGACATGGGAGTAGTGGAGATGGAGAAACAGGCCTCAAGAATATTGGTGTTTAAACTGGAGAATACATACTCCTGGGTGTGTTCCTGTCATAGGTAGTTTTAAAAACACAATTTCCAGGTGTTCAGCTTTTGTGTATATTCTTTCTAAATCTGATCTGCTTGAAATTGGCTTGTGTGTTCATGCAGATTCTGTTTTCCCACCTCCTCTTTTACATTCATATTTTTTCCATTTGTGAAAAGAAATATTACAACTTACTCATCTTTCCATGGTATATTGCTTTCAGGGTGCCTAATAAAGAGGCAGTTGGAAATATTTGATTCAGGGGAGCCTTCTTTAAGGATAATGGTTGAGCAAAAACATAAGCCTGCCAAGGGTTTGCTTGTCCCTATTTTAAACACATTTCTGTTAAGGTTGAAGTGTGGAGATATAATTGGTATATGGTGGTCTGTGTGGGAGTGTTCTGAATTCAGGCATACTGTAGAATGTGGTGGTAGGAGTGATTGTAACGTAATCTGGGTGGGTTGTTTGATGGGAAGCTTAGCACCTTGAAGTTTTTACTCTTGGACTGGTTAGATTCTCCAGAGAAAAGCCTTCCCATTCTCCTCCCTAGAGGGCAGTATTTTGGGAACTTAGTGGGAGAAGACTAGGGTTCTCTGCCTTTAACATTGAGTCTGTATGGTTCTCATGCCCACAGTCTAGAGACTGTTTTATTAATACCTTCTTCAGAGAATAAACTTACAGAGTTTTCCTGGGGCAGTTGCCCAATAGCATGGAGTAAGGTGGGACACTTAGAGATATTCCTTTGTCAATTTACACAGCCCTAACCCCTTTCACCTTCAGTTCCAAAGGTATCAGCTACTGCTTCATGTGAATTTATGTATTTATTTATTTTTTTGAGAATACTACAGGGTTTGGGTCTCAGATGCTCCCACTACTCCCTTGGGATTTTAATTTTTATGTGGTGCAATCTGTTAAGTCTTTTTGGTTTTGGAATTTTGAGGAGTCACGTTTAGGAAAACCTTCATTTCCCCACCTTTACTCAAGAGTATGAAAGGAATCCCTTTGTTTCTTACAGTTCTTTTGTAGTTTTATTTTGTACATTTTGAACTATTAGTTATTGGGGAATAAATTTTTGTTCATAGTGTGGAAGTAGGAATTAAACTCCTTATTCTTCTAGAGGAATAGCTAGCTGTCTCACTACCATTTATTGAATAATTCCTTTTTGCTCTGCCCTGATTTGAAATGCCACCCTTGTCATGCACTAACTTCCTCCATTCTTATTTTGTTGTGATAAGATACACGTGATAGAAAAATCACAATTACCTGTTCTTTCATGATCAGCGTCTAGAAGTACTCATTTGAGGAAAGATGACCTGTATAACTTAATATGCCAAAAAGAGAGTGAAGGGAAAGATGGAAGATTATCCTGTCTACTTCCTGCAGACTGCTTTCCTGTTGTTTGGTTGGTTCCCTCTGAGCACTATTCTGCCCAATTGCTGTGCGCTTACTGGACTGTGTTGAGTTATAGCTGCTGGGAGAACATATTCCCTTTTGTGACAACCCCTTTAGTATTTCCATGAGAGATTACTTCCTTTTCTAAGTAGATGTTAGAACCAGAGGCATTATAACAAATGACTGGGTCAGAAACTTGTTTGGAGGGTTCCAAACATGTCAGAGTCTTGTGCAGTCCTAATGATTTGACATACATTCTTTAGGTAATTAATCTTAACAACTAAAGTAATTTTATTTACTTTCCTACATTGTGTGATGTCTCTGGTTATTTGTCTTAACTTTTTTTAGAGCTTGGCCTTTGAATTTGGTAAATGTTTTTTAGTCACATAGTGGTTAATCATTTAAGTTTGATGAGCTTTTATTATAAGGGAATGGTTATCTTGTTTTAAGAATAACTTTGCTGCTTATTCAGTCAGCGTCCTTTATTTCATTGCCAACTTTGTAGAGAGAACTCTACTTGATGCGTTAAGAATATATAGAGGCCAGGCGTGGTGGCTCATGCCTGTAATTCCAGCACTTTGGTAGGCTGAGGTGGGTGGATCACCTGAGGTCAGGAGTTCGAAACCACTCTGACCAACAAAGTGAAACCTTGTCTCTATAAAAAAAAAAAAAAGAAAGAAAGAAAAAAAGAATATATAGAATAGGCTGAGCACGGTGGCTCACACCTGTAACCCCAGCACTTTGGGAGGCTGAGGCAGGCGGATCACCTGAGATTGGGAGTTTGAGACTAACCTGACCAACATTGGGAGTTTGAGAAACCCCGTCTCTACTAAAATTACAAAATTAGCTGAGTGTGGTGGCGCATGCCTGTAAATGCAGCTACTTGGGAGGCTGAGGCAGTAGGATCTCTTAAACCTGGGAGGTGGAAGTTGCGGTAGCTGAGATCGCACCATTGCACCCCAGTCTGGGCAACAAGAGCGAAATTCCGTCTCAAAATATATATATATATATATAGAGAGAGAGAGAGAGAGAGAGAGAGAATAGGAAAAAAAAGTTTCTGTCTTTGAGATATAGTTTAATAAAGGACTTTATAAGTGACCGCAGATAGTATTACCATCAAATAACACTTGCAGAATACTTAAGTACACAATTCTTAAAAAATGAAGAATTGTCACCCTGTAGGAGTTTGTATTTTTCAAAAGATGGCCGATACTCTTAAGGCTTTTAAACCATTGGAAGGCTGTTAGCTACTCTTTTTTGTTTTTTGAGACAGAGTCTTGCTTTGTCGCCCTGGCTGGAGTTCAGTGGTGTAATCTCAGCTCACTGCAACCTCTGCCTCCCAGGTTCAAGCGATTCTCCTGCCTCAGCCTCTCAAGTAGCTGGGATTACAGGCACCCACCACCATGCCTGGCTAATTTTTGTATTTTTAGTAGATACTGGTTTTACCATGTTGGCCAGGCTGGTCTTGAATTCCTGACCTCAAGTGATCCACTTGCCTCAGTCTCCCAAAGTGCTGGTATTACAGGCATGAGCCACCGCAGCCGGCCAGCTGCTCTTTTAATTGGTAGCTACATATCAGGGGAAGCTGATGTTTGGGCTTGTGAATAAACATCATTGTTTTTATTTTTTTCCTATGAAGTGTTAGTTTCGAATGACCCATTATTTTGTAGCCAAACAAAGTGATCAGAATATTCAAATGTTGCTGATTTCATGTTCTGTTTCTTCTAGATGTCATCATTGCCAAGAAGAGCAAAAGTACAGGTCCAGGGTGTCGTATCAAAAGATGAATTTTCTTCATTCTCTGAGTTGTAAGCATACTGGTTTAATATGTGGGTAGGGGAATGAGGAATATTTTAATAAGGAGTAATGTATTCTGTCAGTTTCTAACTCCTTAAGTGATGTGGGTGGAAAAGAGTGTTTTTTATTCATTCATGCAAAAAATATTTGTTGAACTCATGCTATGTTCCAGGTTCTGTCTATGGTTGCTAATAAAGTATTGAAAGGAGAGAGAAAGTAACCAGCTAAATATATAACATAATATTTACACTAGAAGGTAAGCTCCATGAGAGCACAGAGTTTTTTATATTGCTTTAGAGCAGGTTTTCAACCTCTATATTACTGACATTGTGTGCAAGATAATTCTTTGTTGTGGGACTGTCTTTTGCCTTGTAGGATTTTTAGCAGCATCCTTGACCTCTACCCACTAGATGCCAATAGCTCCCTGCACAGTTATAACAATTAAAAATGTCTCCAGACATTGCTAGACATCCCCAGTTGAGAATTTCTGCTTTAGAATGTCATATTAGGTGCTCTGAAGATATTTGTTAAATAAATGACTGATAATATTTATAGTAAATAATATTTATAGTAATAAGTACTAGAGAGAAAAATAAAACAGGGTAAGGGATAGAGAGGATAGTGAGTGGTTGCATTCGGGGGACATTTTGGATAGAGTAGTCAGAAAGTTACTTTGGAAGATGTGGCAAGGGATCTAGATGAGATTTGTGGGTGCAACTTGCAAAGATCTTGGGGATGGGTGTTCCAAATAGAGAAAGCAGCAAATGCAAAGACCTTGAGGCAGGAATAAGTTTGATCTGTTCAGGGAACAACAAGAAGACCAGTGTGGCCAGTCTGGAGGCATTAGGCAGGGAGTGGTAAGAAATGAGATTCTAATACATAGGATCTGGATCTAATAGGCTTAGATCCTTCTCCGTAGTCACTTTGACTTCTCACCAACCTCTAAATGTTGGAATCCCTCAAGGCTTAATTGTAAGCCCTCCTCCCCTTCTCTTCCCGTTCCTCGTTGGTAGCTGATTTTGTCCTGTGGCTCAATATAGAAATCTCAGTTTTTTTTTTTTTTTTTGAAAGAAAGAAAAAGAGAGAAAAGAAGAAAGAAAGAGCAAAAGAAAGAAAAAGAATGAAAGAGAGAAAGAAAGAGGAAGAGAAAGAGGGAGAGAGAACGGGATTCTTGTTCTATTGCCCAGGCTAGAATGCAGTCTAAAAATGGGTATTAAAAACCTCTTTTATGCCAATAACTGTGCTTAACAATAGAGACAGGAAGGAATAAGGGATGAACATAACAAACAAGCAGCCAACCAATATTTTATTTAAACCTGTGAAATGCTGTGCAATTGCTGAGGAGTGATTTACTTCCAATTATGTGGTCACTTTTAAAATAGGTGTAATGTGATACTGAGAAAAATGTATATTTTGTGGATTTGGGGTGGAGAGCTCTGTAAATATTTGTTAAGTTTACTTGTTCCAAGTCTGAGTTCAAGTCCTGGATATCCTTGTTAATTTTCTGTCTCGTTGATCTGTTGAATATTGACAGCGTAATGTTAAAGTCTCCCACTATTATTGTGTGGGAGTCTAAGTCTCTTTGTAAGTCATTAAGAACCTGCCTTATGTGTCTGGGTGCTCATGTATTGGGTGCGTATATATTTAGGATTGTTAGCTCTTGTTGCATTGATCCTTTCACCACCATGTAATGTCCCTCTTTGTTTCTTATGGTCTTTGTTGCTTTAAAGTCTGTTTTATCAGAGATGAAAATTGCAGCTTCTGTTTTTTTTTTTTTTTTTTT
>CAUYLG010063557.1:0-12351 GCA_963573385.1 Cacajao melanocephalus
CACCAAAACCTCACACAGCCAGAGAACGATGAAATTTAGTTGCACATCATTTAGTTACACATATATTAAAGCTCAAAGTAGACCTTTATAAATCCATGTCAAGTTCTGTGAAGAATGTCATTGGTGGTTTGATAGAAATAGCATTGAATCTGTAAATTGCTTTGGGCAGTATGGCCATTTTAATGATATTAATTCTTTCTACCCATGAGCATGGGATGTTTTTCATTTGTTTGTGTCATCTCCGATTTCTTTGAGCAGTATTTTGTAATTCTCATTGTAGAGACCTTTCACCTCCCTGGTTAGCTGTATTCCTAGGTATTTTATTTTATTTTACTTTATTTTATGGCAGTTGTGAATGGGATTACATTCCTGATTTGGCTCTTGGCTTGGCTGTTGTTGGATAGGAATGCTAGTGATTTTTGTACATTGATTTTACATCCTAAACTTTTGCTAAAATTGTTTATAAACTGAAGGAGCTTTTGGTCCAAGACTATGGCATTTTCTAGATATAGAATCATGTCATCTGCAAACAGGGATAGTTTGACTTTCTCTCTTCCTATTTAGATGCTCTTTATCTCCTTCTCTTCCTGACTGCTCTGGCCAGGACTTCTAATACTATGTCGAATAGGAGTGATGAAGACAGTATACTTGTCTCATGCTGGTTTTCCAAGTGAATGCTTCCAGCTTTTGCCCAGTCACTATGATGTTTGCTGTGCGTTTGTGTATTAGTCTGTTTTCACACTGCGATAAAGACACACCAAGACTGGGAAGAAAAAGAGGTTTAACGCACTTACAGTTCCACATGTCTAGGGAGGCCTCACAATCATGGTAGAAGTCAAGGAGGAGCAAGTCACATCTTTAGGTGGATAGTTACAAACAAAGAGAGTTTATGCAGGGAAACTCCCCTTTTCAAAACCATCAGATCTCATGAGACTTATTGACTATCATGAGAACAGCATGGGAAAGACCTGCCCCCATGTTTCAGTTACCTCCTACCAGGTCTCTCCCGCAACATGTGGGAAATCAAGATGAGATTTGGGTGGGAACACAGGCAAACCATATCATTCTGCCCCTGGCCCCTCCCCAATCTCATGTTCTCACATTTCAAACCCAATCATGCCTTCTCAACAGTCCCCCAAAGTCTTAACTCATTTCAGCATTAACTTAGAAGTTCACAGTCCAAAGTCTCATCTGAGACAAAGCAAGTCCCTTCTGCCTAGGAGCCTATAAAATCAAAATCAAGTTAAATACTTCCTACATGCAATGGGAGTACAGGTATTGGATAAATACAGCCATTCCAAATGGGAGAAAGTGGCCAAAATGAAGGGGCTACAGGACCCATGCAACTCCAAAAATCCAGCAGGGCAGTCAAATCTTAAAGCTGCAAAATAATCTCCTTTGAATGTATATCTCAAATCAGGATCATGCTGATACAAGTGGTGGATTCCCATGGTATTTGGCAGCTCCAACCCTGCACCCCTGCAGGGTACAGCCTCCCTGCCAGCTGCTTTCATGGACCGGCATTGAGTGTCTGTGGATTTTCCAGGTGCATGGTGCAAGCTGTCAGTGGATCTACTATTCTGGGGTCTGGAGGAAGGTGGCCCTGTTCTCACAGCTCCACTAGGCCATGCCTCAGTGGGGACTCTGTGTGGGGGCTGCAACCCCACATTTCCCTTCCTCTCTGCCCTAGCATAGGTTTGCCATAAAAGCTTCCCCCCGCAGCAAACTTCTGCTTGGACATCAAGGCATTTCCATACATCCTCTGAAATCTAGGCCAAGGTTCCCAAACACCAATTTTTGACTGCTATGCACTGGCAGGCTCAACACCAGTAGAAGCTGCCAAGGCTTGAGGCTTGCACCCTCTGAAGCCATGGCCTGAGCTCTACATTGACCCCTTTCAGTCACTGCTGGAGTAGCTGGGATGCAGGGCACCAAGCTGACAAAAACAAACAATGGGGAAATGACTCCCTATTCAATAAATGGTGCTGGGATAACCGATCGGCCATATTCAGAAGATTAAAACTGGACCCCTTGCTTACACCATACACAAAAATTAACTCAAGATGGATTAAAGACTTAAATGTAAAACTCGAAACTATAAAGACCCTGAAAGACAACATAGCCAATGCCATCCTAGAATAGGAATGGGCAAAAATTTCATGACAAGACACCAAAAGCAATTACAACAAAAGCAAAAATTGACAAATGTGATCTAATTAAAGTAAAGAGCTTCTGCACAGCAAAAGAAACTGTCATCAGAGTAAACAGACAATTTACAGAATGGAAGAAAATATTTGCAAACTATGCATCTGACGAGGGCCTAATTAATATCCAGCATCTATAAGGAACTGAAACAAATTTACAAGAGAAAAAACAAACATTAAAAAATGGGCAAAAGATATGAACAGACACTTTTCAAAAAAAGTCTACATTAGACAATTCTCACACTACTAATAAAGACATAACTGAGACTGAGTAATTTATAAAGAAAAGAGATTTAATTGACTCACCATTCAGCATGGCTGGGGAGGCCTCAGGAAACTTACAATTGTGCTGGAAGGAAAAGCAAACATGTCCTTCTTAACATGGCAGCAGCAAGGAGAGGTGCTATGCAAAAGGGGAAAAGTGCCTTATAAAACAATCAGATCTCATGAGAACTCCCTCACTATTATGAGAACAGCACGAAAGTAACTGCCCCCCCTTATTCAATTACCTCCTACTGGGTTCCTCTTACAACAAGTGGAGATTATGGGAACTGTAATTCGAGATGAGATTTGGGTGGGGACACAGCCAAACCATATCAAAGACATATATGCAACCAACCAGCATGTGAAAAAAAGCTCAATATCACTGATCATTAAAGAAATGCAAATCAAAACCCACAATGAGATACCATCTCACACCAGTCAGAATGGTGATTATTAAAAAGTCAAAAAATAGATACCAGAGAGGTTGTGGAGAAAAGGGAACACTTATACAATGTTGGTGGGAGTGCAAATTATTAATAGTTCAACCATTGTGGAAAGCAGTATGGCAATTTCTCAAAGAGCTAAAAGTTGAACTACCATTCAACCCAGCAATCTCATTACTGGGTATATACCCAGAGGAATACAAATTATTCTACCATAAAGACACGTGCACTTGAATTTCATTGCAGAACTATTCACAATAGCAAAGACATGGAATCAACCTAAATGCCCATCAGTGACAGAGTAGGTAAAGCAAATGTGGTATATATACACCATGGAATACTATGCAGTCATAAAAAAGAACAAGAGCATATCTTTTGCAGAAACATACATGAAGCTGGAGGCTATTATCCTCAGCAAACTAATATGGGAACAGAAAACCAAACACCACATGTTCTCACTTATAAGTGAGAGCTAAATGATGAGAACTCATGAAGACAAAGAAACAACTAACACTGAAGTCCACTTGAGGGTGGAGGGTGTCAGAGAAGGGACAGGAGCAGAGAAGATCACTATTGGATACTGGGCTTAATTCCTAGGTGATAAATTAATCTGTATGACAAACCCCCATAACATGAGTTTACTTCACATGTACCCCAAACCTAAAATAAAAGTTATTTTTTTAAAAAAGAAATGTGGTACATATACACCATGGAATACTATTCAGCCATACAAAAGAGTAAGATCATGTCTTTTGCAGAAATGTGGAAGAAGCTGGAGGCTATTATCCTTAGCAAACTAATGCAGGAACAGAAAACCAAATGCCACATCTTCTTACTTGTAAGTGGGAGCTAAATGATGAGACCACATGAACAAAAAGAAGGCAACAACAAACACTGGGTCCTACTTAAGTGTGGAGAGTGGGAGGAGGGAGAGAAGTAGGAAAAATAACAACTGGGTACTAGGCTTAGTACCGGGGTGATGAAATAATCTGTACAACAAACCCCCATGACACAAGTTTACCTATATAGCAAACCTGCACATGTATCCCTGAACCCAAAGGTTTAAAAATAAATAGATCTATGTCATATACAGCATGACATGTGAAACGTGACTTTTTAAACATCAAAAAACAAAGTTATCAGCATAAAAAAAATAAGTTTAGAGGAATCCTTGCCTAGTCACTTGAAAAGGAGACTAAGTTAGTTGATTAATTAAGAATCTTTCTGGAATCAGAGAGGACATGGGCATTCCAAGCCCTTGGCTCCATTCCTACCCCTTGGGAGTGGGTAGGGAAGAATGATCAGGGCTTCAGATCTGGGCGGTTCTGAAAGCTGGGCCTCGTTTCCTGAGGCGCAGGTCAAAAAGACAAAGAGCCAAGGGTAGGTTCCACCACTCATCCTACATCAGTATGGTCTAGCAACAGGGGAGTTAAAACTGTGTAGGCAGAAACAATCTACAGGACTCTGGGTCCCAAAGCACCGTACAGAAGCATCTGAAAGCCTCTGTGTCTCCAACAGAAGAGACAGAACAAGGGCCATAAAACTGGAGCAGGAATTTCAAGCTTCTGTCCCTGAATTGACTTAGTTAAAACCTTAAATGACTGAGTAATCACTAATTTAGCTGATTTTACCTGAACTTTCCTGCCATCAGATGAAGATGGAGTTTGAAGTAAAACCTAAGTTCCGTTAAAGAAAAATAAAGCATTTTTGTGCATCTGAGTTTATGACTTGTAAAAACTTGTACCCAAATCACTGATAAGGAATATTTTCATCATCAAAAATTTCAATCTAATGCCAGAAGTTAGTTTAATTAAAGCAGATTCAAATAGAGCATAAAATTTCAAAACAGAGATATGCTGTGATTTCTCCATAAGGGCAGTAACCAAGCCACAAACTCATTACCAACATCCGTGGGGGTAGATGAGTTTCTAAAATCCCTGGGAATAGATGAGTTTCTGAACTCAGAATGTTTCAGATTTTATAGAGATAATACTGTATGTTATACCCCAGAAGGGTCTAGGGTAGCACACGACAATCAAATACAACATGAATATACACACTACCTGGGATAAAAATCCCAGATGAAAACTGTAAATAAAGCCAAGTCAGTTCAATTCAGGTTTTTTCTCAAATTTTTTCAAGTCAGACCAGGTTTTGCTAATGAATGATAAAAGCTTTCCATTTTCAGAGCTTTCTGGATTTCAGAAATGAAGATAAGGATTGTGAATCTTCCAGAAGTTTAACATGGTTCAGAAAGGTATCCAAAAAAAATGTGAAATTTGAGTTGAACCATGAAGACAGGGTAGGACTTGAATGGCAGAGAAGACATTTAGATGGAAGCCATGATATGGCTAAAAGATGTATAAAGATAGACATGTCACAGGGAGGGGAGCATCACACACTGGGGTCTGTCAGGGGGAAACAGGGGAGGGATAGTGGAGGGTGGGGAGTTGGGGAGAGATAGCATGGGGAGAAATGCCAGCTACAGGTGATGGGGAGGAAGGCAGCAAATCACACTGCCATCTGTGTGCCTATGCAACAATCTCTCATGTTCTTCACATGCACCCCAAAACCTAAAATGCAATAAAAAAAAGAATTTGATACAAAAAAAAAAGATAGACATGTCTAGGAAGAGGCAAGTAAATCGATTTGGGAGGGTTGTGGTAAGACCCAAGATTTAAAAGGTAGAGTGAGATAAGACTTTGGAAGCTCAGGCTAAAATTTAATAATTTCTGTTGAAAGTACCCAGAGATTGCAGGTGCCTTTAGTAAAGAGAATAAATGTTCACTCTCAGTCCTCAATCACGTACACCAACAACTGATGATTAGTGCCAAGAGCACCCCATTTTTCACAATTGCTGGTGTATCTGATTGAGTAGCCAAGAGCTGGCACTTATTCAAGACAAGAAAAAGAGGCAAGAGGAAGAGCAGGACCCCAGCCCTGGCCCTGCCCTTTAGAACAGCACCCACCAAGATTCTGCCAGACAGGACAGGTACAGTATTAAAGAGGCCGGTCATCTCCAGCCTCAGTTCAGACACACACTCAGGGTCAGGACTTCAAGATGAAATAGCAGGATGTCCCCACTGCCGTTCAACAAGGAACCAGGTATCCTCCCCAGCACAACAGACCACTGGGGGAGGAGAAAGTATCCAGATTTGACTTGGTTGATGCATTTACAAGTTACCTAACACTTGGTATGTGTTGTTTAACTGCTATATTAGTTAAGAGAAGCCGGGTTGGGTGAGGGAACATGTTAACTCTCAAATCTTGAAAAGTTTGTTTCTTACTCAAGTTCCTCATCAGCCCCGGTCAGCAGAACATTGTCTTGCACATACTGTCCCAGGAACCCAGGCTGGCAGAGTCCCACCATCTTGTGCTTGTACCATCTAGAATATGTCCCCTTACAGTTTGCCTTGGGGCAAAAGAAACAAATATTTCTTCCACTTATTGTTCACCAGCCCAAACTAGTCATGTGGCCCCAACTTAGAGGCAAAAGAGGCTAGACATAAATGGAAACACATACAATGTTTGGTGAACACTAGCTCTCTATCTCACAACTGAATAGATTATATACTATAGTAAGTTTAATTTTTAAAAAATAGTTTTCTGGGGATAACTTTATGGAATGTTGAAAACACAAGTTTACCTAACATCTGTTGTTCAGTTTCACATGTCATCTACATTGTAGATTATACAGAAAATTCTTTCTGTGCAAGAACTCAAAACATGAATTAGATAATAGTAAAATAATTTCAACAAATGTCAAATGAACAAAATTTGAGATTATCTGGTAAACTAGATATTAGTTTGGGATCCCTCCCCCACAAGATGTATTATAATGGCAATTGCTTTATTTACTAAGAAGTAATATTTATCTGTAAGCCTTTTTCCAATGGGTAAAATATTCAATGATGATAAAGTGGAAATATGATTTTTTTTCCTTCATTTTTCCAGAGAGAAAGCAAATTCTGCCTGGCACAGTGGCTCATGCCTGTAATCCCAGCACTTTGAGAGGCCAAGGCAGACAGATCACTTGAGGTCAGGAGTTCAGGACCAATTAGCCAACATGGTAAAACCCCCATCTCTATTAAAAATACAAAAATTAGCCAGGCATGGTGGCATGTGCCTGTAGTCCCAGCTACTTAAGAGGCTTAGGTGGGAGAATCTCTTGAACCTGGTAGGCAGAGATTGTAGTGAGCTGAGGTCACACCACTGCATTTCAGCCTAGGTAATGAAGTGAGACTCTGTCTCAAAAAAAAGTAAGAAAGAAAGAAAGCAAATTATATCTTGGGCAGCACTTGTAGATACATCATGATTCTGACAATTAGAACTATGATTTGGAAAGATTAATCTGATGGAGATATGCAAATAGGTTGAAAACTAGACTCAGAGAAAGCAGTTAAGCAGCTTATACCAAAGTTCGACTGTGAAGTAAATGATAGCTGTGTGCCGTTTCACACAAGTACTTCACGAATAGGAACGTTCTTTCAGACTGAAACCAGAAACAATCTTAGTTGCTAAACTTCATTAGGGCAGAGGTTACCATGCATAAATGATATGTCTTATGACCACTGGATCTTCCAGATTCCCCTTCCAGTCCACTGGTGTCTTCAACTGAGAGAAGATAAAGTCCTCTCAGCTTCTGTGGGGCTGAGCTTGCCACAGCCAGCAGCCCTGACTCACTATTGGTAAACAGAGCAGAAGTAATGTCACAAGGCGTACCGAAAATGGTGCCCAAAATAGCAAACCTCAGAGCTTAATTTAGAAGTATATTTATGATGTCAAGCTTATAAGACAGAACTTGGTTGTTATGAGAAAAAAAGAAAGAAAGAAATGTAGGGCTAGGCATGATGGTTCATGCCTGTAATCTCAACATTTTGGGAGGCTGAGGTGAGAGGATAGCTTGAAGCCAGGAGTTCAAGACCAGCCTGGGCACCATAGTGAGACACTATCTCTAGAAAAAAATAACTTAAAAATTAGCCCAGTGTGCTAGCGTGGGCCTGTAGTCCTAGTTACTCTGCTAACTGACACTGAAGAAACACATGAGCCCAGGAGTTCAAGGCTGCAGTGAGCTATGGTTGTATCTCTGCACTCCAGTCTAAGCAACAGAGCAGGACCTTGTCTCAAAAAAAAAAAAAAAAAAAAAAAAAAAAAAAGGGAATGTGGCAGCATTTTCAAAAAGTATAAACTATATGGTCTTGTCTATTCATAGATCATTTAAAGATGAAAGCTGTAATTGGGAGGAAAGCCACATTATTAGCCAACAGGACTGTGAATTTTTGGCAGAGGCATCATCCATTTTAATAGCTTTTATCAAAACCAATCATTTTAAGCATTCAAGCTTTTATTTGTCCTCCCTGTGGACTGAAATAACCATTGGTGTTTGGAGCTGTTTTTGTTTGTTTAGTTTAATTTGGTTTTGTTTTAATTGGTCTTGAAGTCAACATGCTCAAGGATTTGCAGTGTAGAAAGGAGTTCTGTAAAGGCAGCAGGTTCTTGATTACTTTCACGCTCTAAGTCTTCCCCATTAAAAGCCTATACTCTGGCCAATAAGAATTGAAGGTAGAAAACAAAGTGAAAAGTTAGCTCAACATAGTGAGGTTCTAGCTCCATATATTGCATTCATCCTTGTTTCTCTAACACTTTCCTGGTCCTCAGACACCATGGGAGAATAAAAGTAAGACACTGGTACCTTATCCTGCCCTAACCTCTTCTCCAACATAAATACATGTTTATATTGACATGAACATAAACACACAGTCACACACACTCATTGCTTTGGAAATGGTAATTCCCATTAGAAACATGCAAGTTTAAATTAAATGTTCTTTGCACTTATTGGTAATTCACTTATACTTTTTTTCTTTGAGAGAGTGAGAGGGGAACAAATCTCAAGAATCTTTAAAGAAATACAGAGAAGGCTAGCTGTGCCAGATAACTGACAAAAAGAAAATTAAGGTCTCCATTTTCAAAAGAAGAATGAAGTTAGATTTCACAAATTCAGATAATGAAAATATTATCAAAGACAAGCTGAACACAAGGGCTCACTCCTGTAATCCCACCACTTTGAGAGGCCATGGTGGGCAGATCAGTTGAGTCCAGGAGTTCAAGACCAGCCTGGACAACACAGTGAGACCCCGTGTCTAGAAAAAAAGAAAAAAGAAAGAAAATATTATCAAAGACATTAGTAAACAGATAGCTTGTGAACTTAAAAGGGAGAAATGATAGGTCACTAGAAGACATCATGGATACAAGAAGAACACAGTATATGAGGCTGAGTTCATTTCCATTTTTGAGAATTCAACCAACGATAAGAGCAGAACTCCGTAACTATTATGTATTTAAAGTTTATAAGACATTTTTTCTTTCATAATCTCCATGAATATCAGTAAAGAAGTAGAGATTAAATGCTAGTGTCATTCAGTGGTTTAACATAGAGTTGAATGGCTAAATTCCCCAGGCTCAGAATCTGTCCCCACCTGTGTTACTTGCTTAGTGGCTTGACAAGGCTCATTCTTATCTCTATGCTACTTAACCCATTTATCAAGAACTTCCATAGGAACCTAGACATCATGGATATCAAATGTGACAACCCGAAGTTACACGACTTGTTGATCGTTTGCTCCAAAAATATATCAGCAAGATAAAATAATGGTTTTGATTTTCAGTCCACTAACCATGTTTCAGGTACAGTTTACTGAGACGGACGTAAGTGTGCTTCCTTACCTGGTACAATAAAATACAGCTCTATTTTAAAATAAATGAGTAATTATTATACAGAACACATATTTCAAAGGTGATTTCTGGTTAGCAATCTAAAAGAAAAAAAGGAATATTAAAAGGCAATACTTGGTAACTTTTTCACTAACACTAACTTATAGTGTCAATACCAAATCTTAATAACTCTCTCAAATTCAATACATTAAGTCCTTTCCTTGGAATTATGACCAAATCAAGGATTTAGATATTCAGACCCTCTTAGCATCTTTTTGATACTTGTTCTTCTCATCAATTTCTAGTTTCCCTTCTCTAGTTAATTGAAGGACAGGGTTTAATTTCCCTTTTTCCCCACTCTTTCTTCTACAGCCACAGAGGCACAACTCTCTACATCCTTGAGCTAGGTACATCTTAGTGACCAACATCTTCGGTGCTGTGAAGGATCCCTACAGAAATTTACCCTCTACTGTCAACCAGCAAAGCTAGAGGCCTTAGCCCAGACCCATCACCTCTCCGGATTTAATGCCCTCATCTCCAGAACTGTGGGATAATGTTCATTGTTTACCATTTCATTGGGAAAGCTATCAAAAAATTTTATCCTGTTACAGCACCTATGCCAAATCATATGTACCTGTGAATTTCACAATTCGTTTGTGCTTCATACGCCACACAGCCTTTTAGTGCTTCCATGTTTTAAGACATTGTATCTGGTGACATAAAGTAGACTTTACAATCTAATAAAAATGTATTGAGTTTAAAATGTCATATTTTGAAAATTATTCAAACCAGCAATCTACGTTTCTTTTAAATAGAAAGGGGTAGTGCCTTTACTAATCCTCAAGACTTACTACATTTCTGCATCTGATCTGGCCATCCTTATTCCTAAGCTGCATAGAATTGGTGGAAAAATTTTATAGGATGTGCTGATTTTATAGGATGTTGCTGATTAAAACAACCAAGGACATACCTATATAAAGAGCGACATCCTAAAATTCAAGTGCTAATGTTCTGTGAAACTAGCTGTGTAATTGATGGGTCATGTATGAGCTTAAAGGTAAAGCCAATGTAAATATTAACAATTACTCAAAAATTTCATTTTCCTTACTTTGGTATTTCTTCCAATTGCTATTATTAAAAGTTCTGACTTCTCATGAACATCAAGGACAGTAGCCACACTCCACAAAGGGCTTGAGAAAACCTTGTTTTCAGTTTGACTCTTGCCTACACTGCACAGATACTTTATACGGAGAAGCGAAGACAAAGCATAAGAGTGCTGGACCCATCTATGCTCTTCACCAACCAGACATTTGTTTTCAGTTCCTCATTGTTATCCCTGTTGTCCCCTGTTATTATCTTCTCCTCTTCCAGATTCAACAGCGACTTACTTTGTTATTCTGGCCAACTCATTTAACATGTCTGGCAGTCTCTGTAGAATCTTTCTTGTCACTCATCAAGCTAACAGGAATGCTGTAAAAGTAGGGAGACTTTGAAGACTTGAAGAATATTAAGTGAAGAGGGTATTTAATGATGGTGTAGTAGGGGTGCTGTAAACCAGAGGTCAGAGGCAGATATGGGTACATAGCCTCCCAGTAGACACTAGATATGTAGGCCAAAACCCAACATTGTGGAATCCAACTGACTGTGAACAAGCTTACCTCCAGCCTCAGGCTCCTCTCGGTTTATTCTTCCCCTCACCTTGACCTGACACTAGGTCAAAACTCCCCAGTGCTGTCTACTCCTGCCACTGCTAAGAATTAGCATCACTTAGGAGGCAACACACTCTTATCTGTTCCCAGCCACTTCCAACAAACCATTCTACCATGAGCTCTCAGAAACGCTTCTGTGAAACGTCATTCCCTAGGCCCTTGCTCCCTCCTCGTTGCTGTTTTCAAGCCATGTCAGGGCCCTTCAGTATCTTCTTTAATAGTTTCACCTTTGGCTTAAAATGTCCCTACTTATTCCATGGCAACATCTTGTGCAGGTCAATATCCATACAGATGGCCTCTTCACGCTCCAGCTCAACTTTCTTACACCACCTCTGCACCCCCACTCTGGTACCCATCCAAGATTTGCCCTTGCATCTGACACTTTGCAGAATTGCTACCTTATGAGACTTTTTTAACTCTAAATTGTCCTTCTTTGACCGTAACTTACGCTTCCCCTCTCATATCTACTGGAATTGCTGTTAAGTCATAACCTTCAGCTGGTTCATCCCTCAATTTTCTTCATTACCTCACTTCCTCCTTCACATGCTTCCTTACCCACTCTTGGTTCTGACATTGAACAACTTTCACATTATTTCCATTAGTACTCAGAATACGCTGCTGAATGTTACCAAAGAAAATCTTGAACCGGGTCACTTATTTTCATTCCAAAATCATCCTTCTCTAGCCTCAGCTGGGCTCCTCTCACTGCTAGTCACAATTTTAGAACATATCTCCGGATGAGCCCCTATCACTTTCACCCTAGCAAAGTTCTAGCAGTAACCTCAAAGTCTACCCTCCCCATTATCTTCCAGTTTCCTAATAATGTTCTACACGATGCAAATTTAATTACCTTTTCTTCGCTGTACTTTTAGCACAAGCAGTCCATCTTCTACTCTACTCCTTTTCAGAGGAGGGCATTTCTGTCCTGCTACTACATCGTCCACTCCCTTCCCAACTCTTCCAAGAATGTGTTCCATCCGTCATCACACTCATCTCTTCCTCTCTGGCATTATTTCT
>CAUYLG010063559.1:0-10209 GCA_963573385.1 Cacajao melanocephalus
TAAATTTTCTTCATTTATTTCAACCCAAATATATCACAACAGATTACATGAAGAAACAGATCTGAGAATCCTGCCAGATTCTATTAAGTCAGACATCAAAGATTTTTACAAAACTATTGATTTGACCCAAAGAAGCAATAGGTCTCAAGTATCCCCATGTGTTTTAGAAGCCTGAAGTCAGTGAGATAAAACCCAACATCAAGAATTTGAAGGAAAGTAACTTGTAAGGAAGGAATGTAAACAGAACACTGCGTAGTTTGGCTAGAGCACAGTAATAATTAATTTGGTTTTCTGGTTTTCAAAAATTTGTATTGCAATAAAAGGAAATTTCAATGTGCTATTTCAATTTTTAGTCGCAAATAAATGTGTATATAGAGAAACACTAAAACTGAGTTCCCCCCCAAAATAAAAGATTTTTACAAAACTATAAAGTAGTACCACTCTTCTCTATCTCACTAAATTTTTGGAGGTTTGGGAGATATAATTTTTCTTCATTAACATGTAATGATTTATGGTTTATTATTTTTAAATAAATTAATTTATAAATTTTTTATTTTACTTTTAAATTTTTAATTTCTCACATAATAAATATCACTATATGTAAACTACAAAAATCAAAAAGTATTTGAGATCCTTGGTAACTTTTTTTTTTTTTTTTTTTTAAAAGATGGGGTTTCACCATGATGGCCAGGCTGGTCTTGAACTCTTGACCTCAGGTGATCCACCCACCTCGGCCTCCCAAAGTGCTGGGATTACAGGCGTGAACCACCGCGCCTGGCCGAGATCCTTGGTAACTTCTAAGAGTACAAATGGATTCCCAAGACCTAAAGTTTGAGAATTGCTAAATTATGGTACATTTCTACTACAAAAAACTATGTAGTATTAAAAGAGAATAATGTATTCATATACTTTAAAGAAAGCACAATTTGTATATAATTCTTTCAGGTAAACTAAAAATTTTTAACTAAATACATATAAACACAAAGACACAACACAAATGTGGGTATAGACGTTTATATTCTATATGAAATGTTCTTCCTGTATCTTACCTAAATAATTTCTAATCTTCTTTCAGATCTTAACACAATCACCTCTTTCTCAGAGAAACCTTGCCTTACTTCCCTAACTAGGTCAAGTGAACCTATTATATGGCCTCATAGTATCATGTACCTTTCTTTCATGGCACCTAACGTTGTTACAATTTTGCATTTATTTGTGTAATCATTTTGATTAGTATATGTCACCTATATTAGCTTATAAATTTCATGAGAGTAGGGGGTTCATTATATTATTTTCTCAAATTTCTTGTATGTTTGAAAATCCTTATAACAAAACATTTCGTTTAGAAAAAAAAGATTATTCAACTTATAACTCCTTTCAATTCTCAACCAACTTTTAGACTTCACCCCTACCCCTACTAAATCTGCTTTCCAAGATTACAATTGACTGACAACTGCCAAATTCAGCTTTCTGCATCTCCCAAGCTCTCAGCAGCATATGATACCACTGCCCAAGACCCACCTGAAACTCTTTTTACCTTCGCTTCAAAAAGCTACTTTCTATCAGTTCTGCCCCTAACCCTGTTTGCTATGAATTTATTTTCCCGAGGTTATCTACTGCTCATACTGGTGTCCCCCAGATTCTTCTTACTTTCCTTCCTCTACTTGTCCTCCTTGGATAATTTCATCTACTCCGCTAACATTATCTGTCTGTCAGACTATCTACCTATCTATAATGTTAATTCTCAGTATCTAGTCAGTGCCACAAGCTTCCTAAACTAAAAATAAAACATTGTCTTCCATCATAAAACTATTTATCCATCTGCCTGTTTGCTTCCTCAGATGACAGCACCACCATTCAGTCCCTCAAAATAGAAACTTTGGAATTATCCTTAACTTCCCTCTTTTCTTCCTCATGTCCCACATTGTACTAGTTATCAAATCCCACAAAATTTGTATCAGAGATACCCTAAGATTGCCCATCCTTTCTATAACCATAGTGTAAGTTCAGACCCTCATTTATCACCTGAAATACCTCAATAGTCTTCTAATGCTTTCTCTGCCAATAGTTTATCCTCACTCCCTTCAAGGGTCTATACTCAATACAACCCTCAAAGTCCTCTTTCTAATATGCAAAGCTTATTACCTTCCACCTAAAATCTAGGGATGCCTCATTGTACCCAGCAGCACCTATACCTCTAGCCACATATTTAGCCTCATGCATATTCCCCATATATACAAAATATACTGAACTTTTCACTTTTTTATGAACATGTCATGCCATTCCGTAACTGTGCCTTTAAACATGCTGTTCCCTTTGCCTTGCAGGGAACATACCTTCTCATATTTTCTACATGGCAAACTGATATCAAAGTTCAATGTTCAGCTTCTTTGGTGAGTATTTCCCTTATAACTCAGTCACTCAACAAAAAATGTATTGAGTATCTATCAATAAGACATGAACCTTCACCTCAAGGAACTTTAACTTATATTATGTTAGGACTCATTCACACTATTATTATTACATTCATATTACACCATAGTCATCCTTCCACTTATCTCTCCTCCCAGCTGGATCATGAGATCTTTGACGGCATGGCTCCTATCTTATCACTCTTTATACATCTTGAAAAATAAACCATTTTTTTCTAGCTTATGACGAGAGCTGAAGAACAATGAGAATTTAAATGTTTACCATTAGTAATCAAAACAAGTATGTATTCACTTACCTCATAGGTCCATAGTTCAGTATTAAAAATGCCAATACTATCATCACACAGACAGCTCTTCGCTTTGGACTAGGGACTTTAAGCCTCTGGTTCTAAAGGAAAGGACCACATTAAATACAATTAAACTACACATCAATTTCAGAAAAAGCAATGCCTAAGATTAGAATTTTCCTCTTTAACCAGTTATGTAAATACCTTGTCTTATTTAAAAAAAAAAAATCAAAGGTGAGGAAATAATACTTTTCAAAAGACTAGAGCAGAGACTTCCAAGTTCCCTTTTCTAGCAGAGAGAGAAAAAGAGAGAACCAGAAGAGAAAAAACAGAGCAGCCGCTCCACTGCAGTTGCCTCTTCACCCAAGAGGAAAGAATTCAATATTTTTATATTTTTATAGATCCCCAAAGAATTTTGAGACATTTCTACAGTTTGCCTCCCTAACTTTTAAATCATTGTTTTCAGTAACATATAGGAGTATTCCTATATACTCAGGGGAAAGATAAAAAGAATAATGTAAGAAGCCCCACTCGGTAGATAGCTATATGGTTCAGCACTGCAGTGAGAAATTCTGAAAGCAGCAAATTTCCCAAATAGAACTAAGGAGATTAACCCTCTTGGAGCCAGCATAGTAACAGAATGCAAAAATCACATTAGTGGTCAGGTGGACTGAGAAAAAATAAAAACACACTTTTATTTTATATTGTTTTCTTTTTTAAAAGGGAAAATATTGCAGGGCTATTAAGCCTCAATGTGATTCATTTAGTCAGAAAAGAGGATGCTAAGGCAATGAGTGAGAAGAAACCTAGGAAAAGGAGACAACTTTTCTATGTAGATTGGGGGTTATAATTCAAACGGTCCTCTTCAAAGGCTTTATTCTTACTGCAAATGTTTTAGGACTTATTGTACCCTCCTTTTCCTAGCACTATTGTTTTACACAATTTAATTTAAAATGTAAATGTTTCTCTCTTTATTTATCCAGGGGATACTTTAGCCCATCTCAACCCAGCCCCATTACTAGCACTTACCTCTAGCACAACTTCATCCAGCTGTCGCTTCAGTGTTCCATTTTCTTTCTTCAGTTGCTCATTTTCTGAAAGGGCAGCCTTTAATCTCGCCTCTAACCCTAGCATGTACTCTTTCTTCTTCTTGCGGGACTGACAGGCAGATTCTCGATTTTTTATCATACGTTGCTGTCTCCTTAGCACAGCAATCTAGAAAAGTTATAATGAATCAGAATACCCTGGTTTTAGAATCAGATCAAAATAGATCAGAACATACTAATTTTTCCAGTTATTGTTAACCAACTATTTTTCAAAGCATAGGTTACTAGTTGTTTCAAAACAGGTTTGAATAAACACTGCTCAAACTAAAAAAGTTAAAATCAAATGATTAAATGAGGCTTTCTAAAACCCAAATGTTAAATAATTTCTTCTGACATTTTCTAAGGCTCATTTATTAATCTTCTAATTTTCCCCTCAGAAACTCCCTCAAACAGTATCTTTAAGTATATATGTATATATACATACATCTTAAATCTACATCTCTGGCCCTGAAATGGCTATGCCCCAGAACCATATATTCAATTAATTCCAAGGCCCCTTCTATTTACAGTCATTATCACTTCAAATTCATTATGTGCAAACTGAACTCACTATCTCCTTGTAACTAGATTTTTAAAAAAACTATCCATCTTCTATCAATAGTAACTATTATTTATCTTTATTCACTATATTCAGTCCTTCTCAATCTCTCATTCAGTCATTGAATATGTTAAAAGTATATATTACCAATGACCAAGTTTCTTCCAGTGAAAATGTGTCTCAGTTATTCCTTTCTCTCTATTCCCTCTTCCACTCTCCTAACACAGGCACTTATTAACTCATCCCTATGTAGCAGGAGCAGCCGCGAGGAAACAGATCTCTCGAACACCGAATGAAGAAGGAAGATGTTTATTCAGCCTGGGAGCCTGAGTGATAATTTGTCCAAAGCTCAGCTCGTCTAACAAAGGAAGGTTCTGCCATTATATAGGCTCATACTTTAGATATCATACGTGGAAGATGCCTGGGTCTCCTTCCTCACCTATACTACTGCAATAGACTCTTATTTCAATAGTTTTCCATCTCATCCTATCTACCATTTCTGAGATAACTTCTCCCAAGAAAATATTTTTATCTTACTACTCAATTGCAAAAACAAGGTAGTCATGTGTCCTTGCTACCCATCTTTTCTTTTAAGGTCTTCCATATTGTGACTTCCCACTGCCTAACCAGACCTTCTGCTCTTAATCCACAGCTATTCAAGCCACACTCCTCCAATCTTATCATTTAACGCTACTCCATAATCTCCACACATGTCTAACCTGTTTCTTTATTCATATTGTTTATTCCTGTTTGGAATGCTATCTCCTCCACTAACCTAATTCCAAGGCCGATTCAAACTCCAATTATTCTAACCCACTCTGATTTTTTTATTTTCTCTGAACATCTTATATACCCTTAAAATTTGGAGGATACACTGGAACACTCTAATGGTCTCAATTGTTTCAAGAATGTTAACTCTCTCTTTCCCCACCTAGATTTTATACCTTGAAAGCCAAACCACATCTGATCCTACTTTTTTGTTTAATATCAACAATATCTGCTACAATAAAAACTTATTGAGTGAAATTATTTTTGTTATGTCTTCTAAATTGTTATGAAGCCTATTGTTATAGATTAGTCTAATTTATTTGGGGAAGTGAAAGACGTGGCAAAATTATAAAAAGCACCAACTTATATTAAATTGATTAGTATGAGCACACAGATGGCTGAATTACTAATTTCTATATATTTTGCAATAGACTTTAAAAAATAAACACTCTACTCTAGTGTTCAATAACTCTTACTGAGACCAGTAAATACTGTTAAAGAATGTAATTGATTTCTTTTAAAATGACAACACAATTCCCACCATGATACTACATTTCCTAGAAAGTATGTCAAAGCCAACCAAGTAATCTCCCAACACCAAATATTTTCAACAACCTTTAAATCAGAACCCACAAGGAAAAGAAATGTTACATGAAATGTCAAAAAGAGTGTTTTTTTCTTTAAACTACAAAAATGCTGATTTTTATGAAACCATCATCTGTAAAAATTTCCCTGCAGCATAACTAGCTCCCTCTTAAGTAATGCCACACACACACACACACACACACACACACACAGAGCAATGGCAAAGCCATGATGGATTGATCATTCACCAAACACAAACTATTCTCTGGACAATGCCAGTTTGTTCCGTCTACTTTTATTTTTAGTGATCTTCATTGTTACTTAGAATGCCAGTGTCCATAATTAATACTAGAGTGCTGAAGTACACAGAACACTGAACAGGGACATAAAAGTGAAAGTTCCCAGATGGAAGAGTTTATACTAAAAGTTAGACAAAAGGCAACCTTACTTTAAAGGCTAATTAATGTGTGGAATTTAGAGGGGGTTACAGATGGCATACCATTTAATAAATTTCAAACAAAGATTAGGCATTTCTATAAACAATAAAAGCACCTGCATATTACACAGCATTAAAGTTTCAAAGACTGTCAATTCATGTGCCCCATACTAAAATAATGAAAACCATCTGTGGCCAAATATTCATTTCTTCCCATAGAAAAAGATATATTATCATAGTTCTGAAAATAAATATTCAATACTACCAATAAATACACAGGGTAAAGACAGTAAAAATAAATGAAACCCACAGCAATCACCAAACACAGGGTTCCAACGTTATATCTCAGCAAGCCATCTTCAGCTATCTGAATAGAAAACATTTATTCTATACTTCCTAGGCAAAAAATACATATATGACTTTTAGGATAAATACATACACACATTGTGGTGTTTGGTATTGAGGGGGAGGTGGGTATTTTCCTATATAAGAAAAAAAAGTTGTTCATGCATGACTAAAAAATTAAAATTAAAATTAAAAAAAAGAAAAAAAGAATTACACTGTATGTAATTGTTTGGTAAACTGTTTTTGCACATACAATGTATCATAATGAACTCTGACATGCAATAATGGCAGCATAGTTTTTCAATTATCTTGATGTTTCATAATATATTCAATAATCTCCTCTTGTTAAAATTACTGTAGTTTTCAAGACTTTAAAATAAGGCTCATCATTTAATCCACTGTTAGGAGAGTAGAAGGGCCAAGGCTAGAACTTAGGTCAGTTGGCTCCAAGCCCAGGGGTACTTCCACAGCAGCTTCAAACTGCTTTTAAATAACAAACAGCATGGAACTCTAACCTCAGAGAACTATGTGGTTACTTTAATTATGTGCCTGTCTGAAAACAGAGACTTGTGGAACTGCCTGTATCTGGAAGCCTAATCTCCTCTGCTAGCAATCTGAAAACATAAAATCAATAATCTGGCCCATTAACCAATTGACACATCTCCCTTATGGGCATATCAGATGATTTTAACACAGACTGAAATAAGTGAACAGCTGGCCAGTTCCTGCTTCTGATAATCCTGCCTCCAGAAGACTCTCCCACCAGGCATCTTGCCTTGGAAAAAGTAGAAAGAACAAAAGAAAAAACTCTACAGCTGCAAAATAGTTTCCCGTTAGTGCCACTGCTATAAAATGTAGTGTTTCATTTAGTAAACACTTATTTGACTGTAAGACTAATGTAAAAGGAAAACTTTCACAAATGGACAAGTTCCTTTTGAAGGTTGAATCAATTTAAGAGTCAAAGTTTCAAGTACATTCACATTTTTAATTTAATTTCATTTAATTTTTTGAGATAGAATCTCACTCTGTCACCCAGGCTGGAGTGCAGTGGCACACTTATGGCTCATTGTAGCCTCAACTTCACAAGTTCAATAGATCCTCCAGCCTCAGCCTCCCCAATAGTTGGGACTACAGGTGCATGCTACCATGCCTGGCTAGTTTTTTAAATTTTTTTGTAGAGATAGGATCTCTCTATGTTGCCCAGGCTGGTCTCCAACTCCTGGGCTCAAGCTATCCTCCTGCTTCAGCCTTTCAAAGTGCTGGCTTTACATGTGTGTGCCACCATGCCCAGCCTGCTTATAATTTTTAAAACCATATTGACTGATAAATACTATAAGTTATTATAGTCTCCTTTTTATTAACAAAATTGACTAAACCCTTGTTTCTGTGATGTCGCTAAGAGATGAGCTCAATGACTATAAATTAAATTAAATATAATATTAAGATAGGAGCCAGGAGTGGTGGTAATCCCAACACTGTGGTTAGTAGGCTGAGGCAGGAGGATCACTTGAGGTCAGGAGTTTGAGACCAGCCTGGGAAACATAAGAAGACCTCATCTCTACTAAAAACAAAAAATTAGCTGGGCATGTTGGTACACACTTGTCCTAGCTACCCTGGAGGCTGAGGCAGGAGGATCACTTGAGCCCAGGAGGTTGAGGCTGCAATGAGCCATGATCACACCACTGTACTCCAGCCTGGGTGACAGAGTAAGAGCCTGCCACTTAAAAAAAAATTTTTAATGGGATTTTTATGCTAGGAAATACATTTGAATATCTCATGTAAACTCAAGTCAGATCAAGTATTGATAACCTATGGGTGAATCACACAGTAATCACTGACTTGATGTACATCTTTCTAATAGTTCTATTTCTCATTTGGCTGAATCTTGCCCTCTAAACTGATAAAGTGGAAACTATTACTGATTAACCTCTTCAATGTATCTGACCAAAGATAAAAATACAATCTTTCAATTAAATAAAAATTACATAACATACATTATTGCATGTCAGTAAACATATTTATAGATACATTCTTAAAAAACACATATAGCTAAAATCATTGGCAAATTTAAAGTGGCAATCCTACTTTAAATATTCAAATAAATTTAAAAACTTAATTTGATTTGTTAAGAATCTTACGTACACTTTATTGTTTAAAGCAGAAAAAAAAGGAAATTTAGACTTACACTATCTCTACCCTTCTCAATCTCATGACAGTCAAAATTTTATTTTACTCTTTCTATTAAGTTTTGTGTGTATGTATGCATCTAGCCAGTTCCCACTTGTCAAAAATTAAAGAAGCTTCATACTGGCAACCTGAACCGTTTATTTGGCAGCGTCAAGGAAATAATCTTCATCCTGCAAACTATTTTTTTCTTTTTTTTTTAAATGAAGAATGCCTCCTGATATGCAGTATAATTTCCAGAATGAGAACAGATAATAGACAAAGTCCCTGCTGGACTGTAGGACCAGGCTGCCCTATCCAATCTCATCTTCTGAATGAAGATAAAGAACAACCAAAAGAGAGGTAAAAGCAGGAGTATGCACCAGATACTCTTTGGAAAGCCACATCATGGGCATGGCCTCTTGAAGAATGGAGGGACCCAAGTCCACTATACAGGGATCTTCAAAGGAGCCTCAAAATGGTTTCCTGTTTTTTTCAGTTAATGACTCCATTGCTTCAAGTGTCTTTAGAAATACTTGATGTAACTAAGTAATAGTAATTTAAGTCATTAAATGAAAATACAAAATTGGAAGTTAGGTGCCCTTAACTCTTGGCCCAGCATCACAAAGAGTTAATTGGAAGATCTTAAAAAAAAAAAAATCACATCTCCTTCTAGGGTCTATTTACACATTAGTAAAACGAGGGAGTTGGACCAGAATAGTGTTTTTGACATTATTATAACACAATATCAGGTTTATCAATTTAGTGAATCACTACAGCCTTTAAAAACAATTTGACAGAAAAGTACAGGACAGAATAAAAGAAACGATGCTTTACATGTAGTGAGAGTTGTTTCATGAGATTGTGTATAAGAGAGAGAGAGAGGTTAAATACATTTCTTACTGTGGATTGTAGACAAGAAAGCTTAAAGCCACTCTGTTAGTCCTCTAAAGGCCTCATCCAATCCGAAAACAAAATAGTTCTACAGCTGATGCTAAATAGATACAATGAATTTTATTGGCACAACAATGTAGCACAATAATGACAACTATATAATAAAATATGGATCTGATTAATTTTGCAATAGGTTTCATTTGATATCACCAAATTATTCAAATAAGGTCCATCTTTCTAAAACTTTGTCCCTCATGACTTAAAACTATCTGTTGCCTTAATTTTTAAAATTCAAATCTTAAAATTACTTAATTTTTATAAATTAAGAGAAAATATCTGTAAAGGATAAAAAAGGTAGCAGCAAGTTGGGGACTTGGGTAATTTGTTCTTTTTTTTTCTTTTGTTGCCCTCTGCCATAAACTTGTAAGGAAAGAACTTGGGTAATTTGAAGTTTGAACTGCATCAGGACTACCAAGAAAGTAAACCCTCCTCATTAATGGGGCCCAGAGTAATGATGACAGCACTGGACTAGGAGAAGACCAGTTACAATTGAGCTAGGCTTGAATCTAACTCAATTATAAGTGGTCAAATGACTGGGGTGAGAATCAAATGGGTAACAGACATGAAAGTTCTCTGTAAGCTACAATGTACCATA